>JAANSN010000142.1:0-87016 GCA_036850665.1 Dicranocentrus wangi | reverse complement strand
TTCCGTCTCCCTCAACGGGCTTACCGTGAGCACGGACAGTTTGGAGACGGGTTGCGAAGGCCGACGGATTCGAATCCTGATACGACTCACTCGCCCATCAACCGCCTCCGCTAAGACAGCACAAACAAACTCAATAATGGATTTCGAGCACTTGGCCCACCATCATGTGCGGCATGCCGACGGGAAGTGGACTCTGGTTTGTGGGGACGGCGAGGACGGAGAGAATCTCGTCGAGATTTCCTGCCCAACTGGAATTCATCCTGAGAGCTTGGCGTATGGAGTGGTGAATGGGTTGGTTATTGTGGATGCTCCGTGATTATGCATACCTTTACCTTACCTCCGTCCGTCCGTGTTGTTATGCCTGGTTGAAGCTCACTGTCCACTCCGGAATATTATTGTAAATTGAATTTGTGTTTTGTACTAAAATGGCCACTCGTAAAATATTATAAGAAAAATGGGGATCTTCTTATGAGTAATAAAATCTAAAGTCTAGTAAATCTGACGAAATATAACCACTTCATTATTTCTGTTCTTGTGGACACATTTATTTTTTTGTTGTGAAATTATTACGTTATTGCACTTTTCGCTTCACGAAACTTTGGAGTGGGAAATGAATGTGATGAAACATGGTACTCGTGAACATCATCTTGCATTTGTGTATCATGCCTCCTTTCATGCTTTGAAATGTCGATCTTTGTGGGGGGGGGGTGAATGGGAGCATGTAATTTGCAGCCTTGGAAGGAAAAGGAAAGGCAGGCGCATTATGCAGTTCACGTAACAAGTCTCCATCTCACTTGAAAGTGGAAACTGATTTCTGTGTTGAGTCAGTTGAGTGTTCTGGAGAAAGAGGTTAGTAACTACATTTCAATATTTTTTTTGTAGAAAACCGTAATTAAATCTGAGAGCATATGCACCTACATCCCTCACTCCCGTTTTACCTCATCCAAAAAACTAATTGGAAATGGGAGAAAAAAACTTTTTTTCCCTTTTATTCTCCAGGGATGATATCTTCGTCTGAAGAAGAGGGGAAATGGATAAGAGCAATCTCTAATTTACGAACCAAGTCGACCGTTTTGTAGAGTAGTGGGACCCATTTTCATGAATAATAATATTGCACGAATGACGGGATCGACAAAAAGTTCTTAACATTTCTACAGAATTAATTACGCCGGGTGGTGGTGATAGTGTGCAGCAGAGTTAAACAGGAACATGATCATCATCTTGATGAAAAGGCAGTTTCAAATTTGAAATATAGTCATTCTCGTGGAAAAAAGTGCTAAAAATGGATATAAAAGTTTGAGTCCCATGATGATGTTTCCACATTCCACTTGGTATAGAAAGAAACCTCACTCCTCACTCTGCGAACACATCAGAGGAAATTGTCGAAGCACACTCACTTGCGACAACTTAAATGTAATGAAAAGGCAAAAAATCCTTCAACTAAAACCCACCCACCCATTCCAATTCACATTTTGTCATTTGGCCCTGCCCTGCGTCATTTTCAATTAGATAAAATAAACTGGATCGTCTTATCTCGAAATCTTTTAATTCGTCTCCAAAAAAATATAATATTTTTTAAAAGCTCGACCAAGTTGCTGGGTTTTCTCCTTGAGCGCGCTCCAAAGAGACAGCACGATTTCCTTACAAAGCTCATTAATGTATTCTCTCTAGATGAGCCTTTTTTGTACCACTCGACTCCAGGAGCATTCCAAATAGAGAAGGAGGAGGGAGTTCAAGGCAAAAGAATTGAAATTCATGGGATCAGGGATTCCTCCATCCACATCCACTTCTTTTTCATGAATTGGCAAACGCGAAACGAAACGAGGATGCTATACATACATGCATGCCCACACTTCCGCCCCGTCTCAACTGAGTGAGTTCCCTCTAAAAAGCCGGATTTCATTGGAAAAGCGGGCAAAACCGGTGTGACATACCTAGCTCATTATTGCTTTGAGATCCACTCTCTTCTTCTCCTTATTCCATAAACGAAAATGTTCTTAAAACAGAAGGGACTTTGGGTAATCCCCTGGTTTTAAAAAAGAAAAGAAAAAATAAAAAGATTTTTTGTTTGAGCAGTGTATATCGATCCCCACTTTGGTAATCATGTTGTGAGAAATGAGCAAGAAAGGAGGAGAAGAAGACGAAGACGAGTAAGTGGCGGGGTGGTGGGGAATGAATAAGGTAAAAACGACGACTACATTTCACAGCCGACTACATTTTCCAATTTAGCATTCGAACCAGTTACCAGCAGTTGTACCCCAGAAGAAAATATATTTATAACTAACACGAACGAACACGCCATTACTATTCCGCTCTAGATGCTGTTGTAAAAAAGAAAAACCCAATTGCCTTCTTATTTCACCCTCGTAGTTATATAACATAACAGGCCCGCTGTTTTCTTCTTCCGCAAGGAGAAGCAACAAACACGGAACAAAAAATAAATTACTTTGAAAATGGAATGCTGCGCAAAAAACAGAAAAAAAACACGAGGAAATATGGGTTTTTATCAGATCACTTGACTCTCATCTTCATTTGTTCAAAACTCAGCGAGAGGAAGGAGGAAGGAGGGAATGGGTTATTTATGGGTTTCAAATGTGTAAACAACCAAAATACCCTTATAATATGAGCAAGCCACCACATCTCTCAAATCTCTCGAGATGTGTTCAGATTATTTCTTTCCAGAAAGCAGCAATCTTACAGAAAAAGAAAACCAAACCCCTTTGCAAAATGTCAGTTTTTGGACAGCTTTTCCCTTTTGATAAATTTGTCAATGATGCTCATTCTACCGAAGATGGATTTTCACGAGATTTTTCAAATCCTTATAGCCCCGTCCTCTTCCATTTGTACCCTTCTTGGTCCTTTGGCCCAAGTGTACACAGAAAAAAAAGTGTGTGATGCAACGGCTCTGAGAATGGATCAGGTGGTGCAACCTTTTCCCAAATGCATCTTAGGCACACCATCGTCATCATCATCATCATCCTCTCATCAGATCCACACTGGAAAGGAAATACTTAGTTGTGTAGTTTTTCTCTTCGGATCCTAAAGTTTGTCCAATTTAAAAATCCCAAAGCTTCAGTGCAAACTTTATCTCTCAGCTTTTTAGCAGCGCCGCTTAGGTGAAGAAGGGGAGCAAAAAGGGATGGAAAGGATTTTTTACTGCTCTCTTCTCTCTCTCTCTCTGTGATAAAGTGAAAGTGAAACAAAAACGGGAGGAGGGAGATTGCTAATGTGCTAAAGGAAGCTTTCCTTGAATTATGCAAATCCTTAAAAGGTTGAGCACATCCGTGATACTTTGTGCTAATAGTGTGTATCAAGTTTAAAATTCATTCATTCCAGTAATTTCATCAATCTTGTGCAAAACCAGGTTCACTCATTCTATTTGGGCAATGCTAGTCCCGGAAAAAACTCGGTGATGGGAAAAGCCTGAAGAAGAAGAAGAAGAAGAAGATATCATTCCGCTTTTTTGTTTTAAAGATGTATTCCAAAGCAAAATGTACTTTACACTCAAAATGTATTAAAAATACCTCTTAAACATCCGTCTTATATATATTTGCATTTCCACTTTGAGGGTTTCCTCCTTGTGGCAAACGGAGAGCAGAGGAATTCTGCTGGCTCAATCTCTGCGGATTGAAACATGACGGTTTTTTGGTTTAGCCTCAGCAGCCTCATGTAATGTGGTCATGAAAAGAGGTTGGTAGAAAGTAGGAGATGGATAGAGGATGATGGAGGAGGATTGGAAGAACAAAAACAGGATATGTAGACAGCAGGGCACTCGACTCCTAAGCCACCGACATATAGCTATAAACCATCAAAGTTTCAAAGGGAGAGGTGAGCAGAGCAGGACTCTGGAATGGAAAAAAAATCCAAGTGAAGCCCATTATTATAAGTACCAGCACCAGCAGCGTAATAGGAATGTGTCATAGGTTGGCCAGAGATTGAACAAAAGAATGGGGTAGGGTACAGGATTCCTCTTAAAATGAGACAAGATATTCAAAAAGATTTCTCCTTCAAGTTGGGAAAGAATAAGGAGGAAGGGAAGGGAAGGATGAATATATAAAGGAGGGCCATTTTTCCTACTTCTTCAGGCATGACGCTCATTGCGAATTTAATTAAAGTGATGTAAAAGGAATGCATAAATAAAATACCTTGTCTTTATCTCAAGAGCAGGAAAGTTTGATATATATTAAACGCAAAAATGATGACGTCCCTCCAAAAACCCCGCACTACAAAACACAACTTTTTTTTAGCCAATGTAAATATCCCAAAGGGAGGTTTTCCGGGGAATTGTTTTTGTCCCAGATAAAAATATGGAAAGACAGTGGGAAAAAGTGGGACTGCCACCACCAGAGACGTGCTACGTGCTGCACACAACATCCTTTTTTGGAATTGTATTTTGAGCAAAATATTTTGCATCACATTTATTCCCAGACCGACCGGCCCATATTTAATGTCTTGAATTACAACATCGTTTTTTATCTGTTGGCAAACAAAAGTGAGACAATGGCAACTTTGGTTGGAATAATGGGTCGAGAACCACTAGCAGACATGGTTATTTCAACCTGTAAATGTCTCAACATATCATATTCACCTCTGTGAAACAAGGGAAATCCTGATGGGTAGGAAGTAGCAAATGCATCTTGGAAGCTGAATTATTATTGCATTCCGGAGCACAATGCATATGCAGAATGCAGAGACATTAAGCTCATTAAGGCTGCTGTGTCAGGTTACCATAAAATCTAAACCTCCCTTGGATTGCAATAACTTGCTCGGAATGAAGAGCGCATTATTTCCAGGATAAAGTGTAATACTTCCTTCCTCCTCCGCTGTCACATTGAATGAGGAAAAGTTATGAAATGGTTTTGTATAGCCACACTACATGTACATATACGAGAAGAGGTTTGAACTGAAATTGGAATGGGATGATGATGAAACGTAAATAATGAATGGTGATGTATCACAAGTGAAGTGGAGTTGGAAAAGTAAATCCCATTTTGTATCTTATGTATACGATATATAGAGACATTCGCATTCCATGTTGATACCTATGCATGTCCATTTTAAAAACTAAAACGAGGCCGACACGACATGGGAATCTAATGTAAACAGCGGAGGATGCTGTAGTGGTGGATTGGTTGAGATTGGGCAATCTGCTCTTTCCCTTGAATGATTTTGATTTCCTTTCTGGATGTAATTCAAAAGTAGGGAAGGAAAAACTCCCCAAGTACTACAAAATACCCTCCCTACTTCTCTAAAAGAAGGCTTCGACTGTCTCTAAAACTTAATTTATCTTGGAGAAGAAGCTGCATTTCACTGTGAAATCAGTACTGTTATTAGGCACACATCTGGAGGGGATTCTGTCCGACGACCGCAAATACCTTTGAGACGAAACAATGAGTTTGCGGTCCGCTCTGGGAAGCAAGTTGTCGGTATATCGGAGTCCAAAAATAGTAGAGGAGAGGTGTTTCATGACTGGGAAAGTTTTAATCTGACATGATGATACCTTGTGCAAGGTCTTCCAGTTTTTGGCTCTTTTGGGCGTTGTGGTGATGCCTCCTCCTCCGTTTCCTCCGTAGAGAAAGTTACACTTTGTTCCACTTCAGTTCAGCTCAATGAAGTCAGATTACTAGTGGTTGCCAAAAGTAGTTTCTTGTTTTCCCATAACTTTTGTTTTGGGTAGCACAACAACTAATTGAAACTGGTAATTAGGATATAAAAAGAGAGAGGTTTCTGGAATGTATATTTTATCGATCGATCACTCTGGAAGTCGAAGCCCAATAATACATGTGTCCTAAATAACTTAGAATAATAATTTGTAGAATAATAGCCAATCTGTATTTGACAATGAGCCGGTCGGATAAAAGTGTAATCATATTATGCGATTACGTACCTAACTATATTATTAATGATCCATGTCACTTGTGACTATTCAAAGAACGTTCCGTGAGCACTCGTGATAAATCAGAGATATATTGTGCTAGAAAACTTTTGATGACAATTCCTGTCGTCCTCGACTCGTCATCATCTCGACTAGTATCTGATATTTCACGCGACGCGACGCACATCATTTTAATCCTCTTCCCGACTCTTCCGCTCTGGAGTGCAGTAGTGGCCCACTGCACTGTCGTGTCTGGAATACCAGACAAGATTAAGAGTCAAGCAGTTTTCTCCGTTGTGATACCACCGTGGAGCTCCTTGAAATCGACAATGGTCCGGGATGATGATAATGATGAGTTTTGTGAAGAGAATGAAAACTGGCGGTTGACAAATGAGCGTAGTAAATCCACGGGAAAAAAGATATTCTAGCCACTATACCAATCCGACGACAATCACCAGCTCATTTATGAAATCACGCTATTCTACTCCCTTTCTCGCCATCCAGCCTCTCGTGATAAATTGAAATAAGGGGTTGTGATATAAATGGAAGACGTGACACGTAAAAGCCATTTCATTCGGGGTTACGATATTTGATGACATTTTTCATAATGTAATGAGACTCTAAAGTTTGATAAAAATTACGGATTTGGGTGGTGCACAAGAACACGTTCTGCATTTTATTTGTTTGTAACTCGCCGGGTAAAAGGTGAATAAGGGAGGTAAAGTAAATGTCTGTTATATAAATTTAGACGGGTCTATCCGATAAAAAAATCCTGCGTAAGTCGAGTGCATGAAGAAGCTCATTAGTTACAAGTTTGATTTGACGGAGCGCATTTACCTATTTTGAGTGAAGGTGGTTAAAGAATACGACCGAATTCACTATGATTTTCTCGACTCATTTAAACTCCCAAATTTTCAGATAATTTTCTACCCGCTTTTATTCCTTGTTTCTCGCGTTTCGTTTTTTTCTATGAAACCAGACAAGTATCATGAGAGTGACGTGCGTAAAGTTTGTGGTATTCGAGTATTAGCCAACTAAGTACTTACAATTAGAATCTACTTTCTCACGTCACATTCGGTGAAAGTAGATTAAGAGGAAAACAAAAAAAGGGTTATGAACGGAGAAACAACACTTCGCAAGATAACCGGGTACACGTATCCTAACTTTACCTTTTGAACTTACGATTAGAAAACCGAAGACAATGTCATCTATTATCTCTATAAATTTAGTTGTGATTTTAAGAAACAACATCAGCCTCTAACACCTACAAAATCGTAATTCAGTTTGATTGTGGAAGTAATAAAATTGGTATCTGTGTGCGTAAATCTCTCACTTACATTATCCTACGTTCGCAACCACTCCGAGGTGCAGCCACGGTACGAGCATTTCGTGATTTTACCCCCTTTTTGGGTATCACCATGTTTCTGATGATGTGCATCCAGAGACTGTTGCCGACTGGATTAAAACAATCTCTCAAACGTTGCATTTCATTTCCCAAGAGAATTCCCGTTTGATTTGTTGACCTACTTTGCTCCCTAATGGAGACGATGCGATGCACAAGAGTTTCTACGTGTCAGATTCAGATTGAGACAGTTCGTCCCCCTTTTTGTTACCATTTCTATTAGTTTTTTCCCCGTTACAGACATCCTCAATTTTGGGGTTTGGAAGATTGCCTCTTGGTGGAATCAATGTCAACCACGCCACTTTATCTGGAATGGAATTCTCATCGAAACGATTAAATAATGCAGCTTCTTTAACCAGATTCCCACATCTATCTTACTTGTAGTGTATCCCTGCACCAGGGGCTCAGTTTCCAGAGCAGAGATTCAGTCTGGGAGTGGTGAAAGTCGTCAACCAGGCCCCTTCTCTTCTATTTACTATTTCACTATTTACTTTCCATTTTGAGGAATACCTATATCCCAAACCAATCCTTGCTGGTTTGTTAGACAAGAAAGCTCGGTTTTGAAAGCTTTTGTTGACATAAATTTCATCCATTTTGGGCGGTAAAAGTGAAAACAAGGAGGAAGAAAGAAACGCTGAGAAAAGAAGAATTGTGAAAACCAGTTTAGAATCGAATGTTGAACCGTATCCTCATAAAAGATTATTGTTACAGCCACAATGAAGCACAGTTTAATTGTTGGATTTTGTGCCCGCTTTATAGGAAGGAGACAAAACATTTTTCGATCCCATTTGGAACACGACTGCCTTCGCATTTCCACTGGAACAACTTGATTTAGCACGTGATGAAATAAACGAGCTCTTATTTGCAAGATAATAAAATGGGAAATGTCGTTCATGAGGAACCCTTAAATCTTTCAATGTCAAACCACATTGATAGAAACGAAAATGCTCTCGTCGTCTCTTCTCTATCTTTCTATCCGACACTTTAGTCATTTCATTCACTGAAATCTCTCTCAAAAAAAATTTTTTTTTCACTGCTCCACAAAACTGAACTCTCTACTTTCCTCCCTCCCTCCCTCCCTCCTGTCCTATAAATCCAAATATCGGAGAAAAGTAAACTCAATAGAGGCAGTTTCTCAAATGCAAATAAACTTAGTAATAAAACGACCTTCTCATCGATTTTTTTTCTTGAAAAAAATGGTAAAACCTGTCCATTGTAAAATACGAAGGAATCGACTTACTGCGTCATAAATCGTGACATCCTCCCCAAGCCTGGTGGAATACTTTACTAGAGAGAAAAAAGTATATATTCTCGAGGTTGGGCAAGGCCGAACCAGAGGAAAAACGAAGAGAGAGAGAGAGAGAACAATAAAGTGGCATTAAAAGTTTAATCGCGACTGCTACATCTGCTTTTTCGGCTCAATTTATGTGCACTAAAGCAAAAGCAGGTTCTGTCTCTCCTCCACTTTTACTTACTTCTTCCTCCAGCCAGTTGACCTACAGTTAACTTTTAACGCTGGACCGGGACTAATATGAGAAATATTATGGCGGAGCAGTGCAACTCTGATAATAGACCCCTGTGGACTCCTTTTTCGGACCAAATAAAAAAAAAAGTTGCTTCTGGCGAGAGAGTTATGTGCATATGCTCACACACACGCCGCTTTATTGTGTTATACGGGCTGTGGAGGAGAATACTGTATTAGCTGGGGAGTCCCTTGAGGCTCAACATCCCAGACTTATTGTGTAACAGAGGTCGTAAGAGCGTCTTTTGTGTTTGTGCACTTTTTAAATTCACCTCAGCTTTTACAGCCGCTCCAACATTAGTTTGCATATCAAGTTGTTATTACCTATATCTCATCTCACCTTTAGCCCAAGTCTCCTCCCTGCACACTCATCACTTCTCTCTTCTGTGAGCAAGGTTATGAATCGAGAAACGACGACGATTACGTTATGTAAAATCCCATTTTCAAAGAAGTACTACTGACATCAAAAGTGGCTCATTAAAAAAGTTGGTCTTCGCTTCAACTCATAACATAACCCGAGCCCATTTGTTGTAAGTTGTGAAAGAGCAATTACTTTCCCATGAAATTATAACTGCTAGTGAAGAGCCCCTAATTAGAACATTTTACAACAAAATTGAGCACCACTTCACTATGTATATTGTCACATGAGGAGTCTTGTATAGTTTGCAAAACGTAAAATTGTGACAGATGTACAGAATATAACGCCGTAACATAATTTTATGTTGAACCGGGAGTTATTTATTTTTTTAGGTGTTTGCTGCTCCATTTCTTGGAGAGTACTGATGGTTGCGCAGTTGCGAATGAAATCTTTCTTCTTCGTTTTATGAGAAAATGAAGTGAGCAAATACATTTTCTCTGGTTAGAATCACTCACTTTTCTACGAAATCAGAATCAGTAGTAATCAGTGAAAACGCAAAAAAAATGGAATGCAACTACCTTGTCCTTGACAATTTTGCAGAATTCATAAATGAAAAGGAAGAAATAGGTTTTTCGTTCGGGTCTTTATGTAAATGTGCATCATATGTGCTTACGTACTCCTACACATATTTCCTTTAAGCTCTTTATGGGTGTTCACTCGTTTTATCATTTTAAACTAACGGAATCACAAAAGTGTAAGTAAAGTGTAGATTCATACACTATAATAATATGATTTGCTACATTTCTCTACATGTTCTACGTATAGGTATGTATCTTTTTGCGGTCCGCATTTCCTTTGTTCGCACCAAATTCATCATCATCGTACTTACGTACGAACGTGAACTGGCTGGAATCTTCCAAGAAACGGGAAAAAGTTACATGCGTTGGAGCGACGTAACAACAGCAGCTTGGAATTTATTTAAGATGTGGCAGAGCGTTGAGAATGAAATTTCACAGACCGGTAAACTCTCAATATCACATAAAGGAACATCTCTCCGCCGCACCGCTTTTGACAATATTCGCTTCTCCCTTTTCTCCAATCACGCCAACATACACACTCCACTCTCACTCTCCACTTCCGCTCCACATTCAGTTCATACACTATAACATTTTGTTTTACTATGACGCTGTATTATAGTATGACACACGAACGCCAAAAGCTAAGGAAGGTAGATTGGTGCGGCCAGCGGAAGCTCTTTGGTGATATATAGAAATTAAAGTAGGATGATATGGTTGTAAAGTTTAGGTAATAAAACAGGTAAATAAACGAATTACTAAACCACTAAAAACCCAGAGTCTGAATCCTTAAATCAGTATGACTCCAAAAGGTTATTTTTTCAAATATAAAAAATACATGAAAGATAGTTTAAATCCTGGTGAGATACTTGAAAAGAAGAACTATGCAAAACTACATACAACATGTATACTTACGTACAATCTAGGTTGTACAGAATTAAATATCTCGAATATTTCCTATTTATTTATCTTTTGTAGAAAAAACCGGAACAAATAACTGACGGGCAAGTAGATTACGGAAATGAAACATGAATTGCGACCCAAAAACGACGACCTAATACAATGCACATAGGAAGGAAAGTGAGTGATGTAAACCTGCAACATGATACCTAACTGATTGTGAGTGAAACATTATATATACGAAAGTAAATGTCACCGAAATAATAACCTCACATTCCNGAAAGTGAGTGATGTAAACCTGCAACATGATACCTAACTGATTGTGAGTGAAACATTATATATACGAAAGTAAATGTCACCGAAATAATAACCTCACATTCCACTAGTGACAGAAATGAGTAAATTTTCCATTAGAGAAAAGCCAAAGCAAAACGCAACGTCTCTCTTCTCTTGGATTCTTTAGTGCATGCTTCCTGCTCCTTTTTTCCATCTGCCTTTGGCTCCATCCAACTCTTGCTGGTCACTAGTTTGTTTTTTCCCAAGTCTTTTTTTTCTCGTACAAGTACCAATGCAAACATTCTTCATTCTATTTAGGAAAAAGAAGAACTCGAGTTTCTAGAGAGAAAAAGGAGACATTCCTTCAGAGAAAAAAGTGTATTTCCGCATTAAAGGTTTACTGAAGTGAAAAAATCCTCCTTCATGGACATCATAACATCACCTCACATCAGAGTCTGAGGTTCGATAAGCGAAAACGTTTACTAAGTACCAATGCAAACATTCTATTTAGGAAAAAAGAACTCGAGTTTCTAGAGAGAAAAAGGAGACATTCCTTCAGAGAAAAAAGTGTATTTCCGCATTAAAGGCTTACTGAAGTGAAAAATTCCTCCTTCATGGACATCATAACATCACCTCACATCAGAGTCTGAGGTTCGATAAGCGAAAACGTTTACACCGTCCGTACCATATGCCATTCCATCCTATATGCCCACATTGCATTGCCCACCCATATATAGCCACCCAGAGTCTGACTGTGAGTTTAATAGTGGCTCACTTAAGAAGAAAATCTTTTACTCATCATCCTTGAGATTTCTCATTTCTGTTGTCTACTCCATTTTTACTTATTTCGGGCAGCAGAAAAACGAAAAAAAGAAAGAAAGCAAACAGACGGGGAAAGGGGTTCAGACTAGCCACCCAGACTCTGACTGTGAGTTTAATAGTGGCTCACTTAAGAAGAAAATCTTTTCCTCATCATCCTTGAGATTTCTCATTTCTGTTGTCTACTCCATTTTTACTTATTTCGGGCAGCAGAAAAACGAAAAAAAGAAAGAAAGCAAACAGACGGGGAAAGGGGTTCAGACGGGTTGCTTGCTGAGCTCAAGAAAAAACAAGGGAAAACGACGGAAGGGAAAAAAGAAAGACTTTATGGGAGGGCTTCACTCATCTAATTTTGATTGTGTCTTTACAACCTCAGAATGGGTTGAAGAGTGCAATGAAATGTTGCGGGAAAACGTATGCCTTCTTCTTCTCCTCTCTAATCTTCAACAACGGGAAAGTGCAATGCACCGTAGAAGGTTGTGTATGTGTTCTCTTCTCTTCTCTTCTGCTGTGTACCTTTGAGCTCATCACATTCCTCCATCCTCTTCCTTCGGCTTCGGCTCCATCCTCCTCCAGGCATTTATTTTTATAAGAAAAGTCTATTGATATTGGCCCAAGATTTCCGGAGGAATTGGAGAAAAGAGGGAAATCGAGTCAACAAAATATTTTCAGCATTAAACCCACCTTTTTTTTACTGACTATGACTTAGCTCCTTCCAGTGCATCCGCTTTTAGTGGCACACATACCACATGGACCTCCATCCACCAACAAAGGAAAATATACAACAAATATATATCTTAACCTTCGGTAACATTTTTTGTTAAAAAAAGAGTACGGACTGACTCTCCATGCATTCCATTTATATGTTCGCAGCAGAAGAAAATCTCCACGTTGCTCTGCTCTCCTCAAACAGGGATAGATTTGTAGTGGGAAAACACAATATCTGAATGCTACAATCAAACATCATCAACAACATTCCGAGCTCTCAAGGGAAAGAAAATCACAAAAAGTGCTTTCTTGAATTTTTTTTTCCTACTTCTCCTCTCCTCTTCTACCTTAAAGCCTCTTAAACTCACCTTTTGTTGCTTTTCCTGTCCCACTCTATAGGTACTACAGCTCCAACTCACCATGAATCATGGTCTAGGTGGCAAAAAAAGTCTTACCTTATATACTATACTATACTCCTGTTCCACCTCACACAATACCACCACAGCAGTAGTGTCGCTGGTGGTATGCTATGCTGGTCTCTACTAGTGTAACAGTAATGGCAGTGCTGCTTTGCTGCTGCTGCTATTTTGACTGAAATTTTGGTTTCCATTTTGATTTTCCCTTGTGTGCCTCAGTGGCTGCATCAGCAGCAGCACTCAAACTGTGATAACATAACGGGCGAAGTAGGGTGAAAAAACAGGAGAATGAAAAATTGACATCATTTATCAGCTCGAACCTGGTGACTTTTTCCCGTTCCTATTGTGTACCTATGTATTTATCTGTGTTGTGTGGATGCTCTATACTGGCTCTGGCTGGCATGGTATTGCTCTTCCAAGCACATTCTAATGCCACCCGGGCTTCTAACTCCGACCCGGGAGAAAAGAATACGAGGAAAAGGCCAGCCAGCCCAGAAAAAAATGTGAAACGTGTGGGAAAAGCATCCACTTCTCGTGTTTTTTTGCAAGGTTTTGATTTTCCAATAATAAAATTCGACAGGGTCGCTTCAATTCACTCTTCGTGAACGAGCTTTGCCAATGTTACAGAGCAGTCCCATAAAGTAAAAATGTTTGAGTTTTGTCACGTCTATAGTCGCAGCGTTCCATCCAGTGCTGACTCCGTTTTAGGATGAGTCAGTAGTAGTAGGCATCCCCCGAGTTTTTGAATGGGGAATAATATGTCGAGCATATAAACAGTGACTAAATCCTTCCAGGTGATGGGAGTCGCTTGTAGCTGTTTACCTCAATAGTTTCACACAGCTCACAACAATCACAATCATCCTGAGCCTGTAGGCTCTCGGAGAGACGGAGTATTATTATTTGTGTTTTGATGTTTAATGTGAACTAAAAGCACGAATAAGTGGAAAATGGGATGAATTGGCAGAATTTACGGGGGAAAGGAAAGGGAAGGAAGTTCATGGGTTTGAATTTTTTCCACAGGTTTCCTCTTGTGTCATGCACAAAGACTGCGTACGGGGCATATTTAACGAAAAGGAGAAAAATATGCTGAACATAACAGTATTTGTTGGTTTTAAACGGTGTTCGAATAAACAGCTCTTCCTAGTATAGCAATTGAAAGCGTTAGATACGGTGAGTAAAAGGAAACGAGGAAGCTCAATATATCCGATCAATATACGAAGAAAAGTGGAATCCAGTTATGATGAAATGAGCTGAATTTTAGTTTTAAAATGTAGATGTGCCCGAGATCTAATAAATATACAATGGTCATTAGGAGAGGATCTGCTACTACTCCTGCTGCTACAGATGCATGCCCCGAGTCGACTCTCGCTCTGCAGGATTCCCATCCCAGATCCCAGTCTAATTGAGGTTTTCCTCCAGAATACCAAAGGTCGACCTGGAATTTTTTCATTGCTGCAATAAAATGTTGATTCTTTAATCCTTCAAGTCAATAAAGGCGTACGCTTTATAGGTCTACCTTTGTCGTTTATGTGGAACGTGGAATGGATAAAATATATTTATTTTAGGTACGAGCGACATGTAATAGAGCAACCTCATCCTCTTTCGCGCTACTAGTTACCACTATCTATATATAATGATGGAATTTTAGAAAAAAAGTGTGTCAAAGGCATAATATTCACGTTTTTGAGTACTCGAATGGCTGGATCTCGTGCGTTGTGTAGTCCAGCATTAAACGATTTTAAGGTAATTTACGTGTTCGCATTCACGGCCAATAACACAGTGCGCCAGCCACTGCGTGAAGGAAATTAACGAAAAATTGAGGTCTGCGAAAATTCCTTCTGAAAAAAACTGATTCTCCAGAAAAAATGCTTTTTCCAGAATATCTAACAAACAAAAGTTGTTCAATTCTCATTTTCACCCAAGTTTCAAGAGAACAGAACTGTCCGAAAACAAAAATGTGTGTCGCAAAGTTATTGGGAACCTAATCATAAACAACTCGAAAACAAATTTCTGTCAAAAACACCTCCTCTTCTCGAGTGTTTTAATAGGTTGAACATGCTGGAAAGCTTAATGTGCACGCAGTTTACAAAGCAAGAGCACACCACATGAATACAAACCGACGGGCCTTTTAGCCTTTTAACACGATCGTTATGTCCATAATAAAGATCATTCCGTGTACTTCTGCTGCTGCTGCTGCGGAAGGAGAGAGTCATGTGCCAAGTGCGAAGTGCGAGAATTATGCCGATTCATTCTGGTTTGGTTAGACAAGCCATTAAAGTCAAGCACGTTGAGGTCGTGTACAAAAAGTTTTGTGGGATCTTTCCAAAATATTTCAAATGATATTTTATGGGGTTACCGATTTACCGGGTTTACCTATTCATTGCGAAAGCAAATGGTGAAAGCATGACTTTTATCATGTCATGGTCTGACGCCCTTGTTGTAAGTAAATATAGCCAGACTATGTACAGATTCAGAAGGTTCACTATCGGCAGATGGCAAAATAGGTACGAATAATCGGTAGAAATTATTTATATTAAAATATCCCCCATGTAGACCTCCAACTCCCTTGTTTGCTGTTCCCTTTGAAAATCTCACCAGCTCGTCGCGTCGCCTGGGCCTGCACCTGTCTAATCAACACT
Organism: Dicranocentrus wangi; assembly: GCA_036850665.1. Classification (NCBI taxonomy): domain Eukaryota; kingdom Metazoa; phylum Arthropoda; class Collembola; order Entomobryomorpha; family Entomobryidae; genus Dicranocentrus; species Dicranocentrus wangi. The sequence continues at coordinate 71,526 of JAANSN010000142.1, read as the reverse complement.
TTCTAAAAAGTCTGGTTTCTGCGGGGTGTTCCTGGTTTCTACTTTCTAATAATCGGGTGCGTCCGTCAAGACCGGGAGGGAACTTCCCCAAATACCCTCACTCATTCAAGGTCCACTCAACTTCGTTCGTACCCACAAAATAATGAAACGCTAAACTTGCCCAGAGGCGTACAAAGAGGTGGAGGAAGAAGAAAGGGGAAACAAGGATATCATCTTGGTTTGAAATTCATGCAACTCCCTCCCCAACTCAATGTCACTTTCGTTCTACTTTAGCCAACAGATGCTTTTGTCAGTGATCTATTATTTTTTCACCATTAAATTGCTAACTAACTTTCTACCACTGCTTTTGGCAAACCTTGCCACAATGTCCCTACAAAGTTCGCACGCACTCTGCAGTGCTACTTGTTCCTCTTGTTGGCAAATTTTAAGTCATGCATAACTTATTCGAGTATTCAACTACTTACTCACCAGGGGAAAATAGTAAGTTCGTGGGGTTTCCTTCTAGGTGTTTCCTGTAGCGTCGACGAAAGTGGAGTGCGGTGGTTCCAGCGGTAAATTGATACGATGCGCGAACCAAGGAAAACCTTGGAGGCTCCAACCTTGTTCCTTTATCAAGCTCAATTTTCACTCTTGTAATTCCCTTCCCTCCCTCCCCGCAAAAAAGAACAAAAAAAAAGAAGCGAAACTTTCACTCAGCCAACTTTTTCTTCAACCTTATAATTAGCCTGTTCCACATCTAGGTAGCCTATTCCTATTTTGATGCTGGGAATTCTGGAATAGTCATGAAATATGGGAGTTGCTGGAGGCATTCCCAAACTCTCTTTTTAGGCAGTGCAACTGGTGTCAACTTTCAAACAGCAATATGTAGTTTCTCGGATAACATGCTTATCACATCACGTTATTCGTGGAAAACAGCGTGGAAAACTTTCTGCGTACAACTTCCATTCGTGGAACGAACACGCAAGGAAACCTTGATTTTGCAAATAGTTTTTGAGTTTTTAAATTCCCTTTATTAGAATTTATTTGCGGTGGGTTGGGCACATTATATTATAACTTTGTTTGCGGGTTCTGCTGAATCCAAAATTCCAGACCAAAATACGATACATATTCTCGTAATAAAGTGTAGCCTTTTGAAGTAAATAACCCTGTTTTGGTAAAGTATTTATTTGCGCAGTATTTCTCCGGAAAACGTGTGGTGTGTATAGTTAGCCATGTATGAGTTACAATAAAGTGTACAACAACATACCGAATAACGTTTATGCAACCACCGGTTTTTATATATATGATTGTGCTTTTAGGGAGAAAGGAGGCCGACCACAAAAGGTATTCCCACAGAATGCTTTTAGAAAACGAGGGCAGCTCGCCCCACAATAACCCAGCCATTCTTTCTTTGTACAGTCAGTCAGTTCTTATTTTGAGGTGTTCAACCTTGTTTACCATGATATGCCTTAGAGGATTCATTCTGGTCTGTCCAACCACTACCCATTATTTCGCAGGAAGCGAAAACAAAAGGGAGCAGAGAAGGAGCGGAAGTGAAGAACGTGGTGGAAGAGAATTGGGGGAAGAGAACATAAAAAAACAGCCTTTGACTATATTTTAATAAGCCCCGCTGGCGACGACGAAGGATTTCCGAAGGTAGTCTCAAATCCCATGACCTCGTATAAATGATGAATAATATGTCACAATGTTTACTTAAGAGTGCGTAGAAAATTATTACTTACCTTCCACGCAAGTTTACTTTTCCTGTCAGGCTCGTTCCTGAGTTACGTTCCAACAGGGAAATACATATATAATGCTTTTGCTTTCCTTTGCAAACTTCCGCCAATATTTTTTTCGTGTAGTATGATTTGGGGTGGCGGAGAAATAAAGTACGTATTTTATGACTGTGAGTGAGTACAAGGAGCGAAAATATTTTATTTTGTTGTTATTAGTCGCATTGCATGATATGAGTTGTTGGGGTTTTTTGTTCTCGCAATTTGATATTTGTATAATAATGGGGAATATCCAGTTGTTGTCGGCTTACACGCTCCGTGGGGAAATAACTCTTGCTTCATCGCTCTTGTCTGCCGTTGGTTTATCGACACGGGATATATTTATTTGCAGTAGTACAAACTTGACTGTTGAGTTAGAAGGGAAAGCGATAAACTTTCAAAAAGTATTAGAAAATAAAAGTTTGCTCTCTCTGAGAGCTCGAAACAGAACATGTCTCACAGAAGCGTAGTCAATTGTATTCAAAATTCTCATAAACACTACACGCAGCCAGCAAGAGGACTGTTTGTCATTGTCAATGTGTTTGTCAACTATCTAATATCCAGTTGGGTTGGGTTGGGAAAAGGGGAAATCATGCAATTATGTGTGATTTTTCGATTCAGAAAATAAAAGTGGAAAAGCCACGGACGTATTAAAGTGGTTTATTGTGGGAGGTCCACTTATACAGTAAAAGCATGGGACATTTATGACATTTCATAATTGCTTCGTGTAATCCTGAATTTATAATTGTTGAGGCGACTTTTACAATTTTGCACGACACAATTTTGAGTGTCTACAATTATGAGCATGACACGGGATCATAAAATGACAATGATGCCAATTTCCAGGTAGAACAACACAGGTCACACTCGCTCGCAGGTGTAGTAAACTGAAATCGTTTAGATTGAAGGTGAAAGCAGTAAAATCATTACATTACCTGTAAAACCAAACCCTGCATTGTTTTATGGCGGGTGTAACTGTCCTTCTGAGATTGAGGAATTTCCAGTTTTTGTTATGCTATTTGCAATATGCACAATGAGTCGTAGTATGCAACCAACACACGACTATAATGAAACCCGAAGCTGGGCGTTTGACGATCTTTAGTTCAGTTGATATTCTCAGTATTTTGAAAAATCCCACAAGGGAGTCAAACTGCAACAGGAAATTAATGACAAACTTGGCATAACCATTATCATCACTACTCGACACTCGGTGTCAACGACGCTTCCGAAGAGTCCCTTGAATTAAATCCATTAAAATAAACAGGAAACATCAAACTTTTATTATTCCTCATTTCGGCGACCCAGCACAACAACAACATCAACAGCAACCCATAATTTATATAATTTTTTTGAGTGGATATGTATATACAAACAACAAAAACAAAAAGCAGCAAAAGTAGCTATATTCCATCATGCATCATCCACTTTAAATACCTTTACTGAACAAAGAGAGAGAGACTCGTCGGCTATCCACAAAATGTCGTGCCTTTACTTACCATACCAGCAAGTAACATATTATAATAGGCTTTATTTTCCCGTATACAGTAATAACAATGGAGAGAGGAAATAACATTTCAAGTTGTAATATATTTCATGGTTTTTGAGTACAATAAAAATTTCCATGTTGGGTAGACATCATCCCCCATTCTTAACCAACATTGCACTTTTCTTTTCTTCTTCTTTTTTTACACACATAAAACGCTTACATCTATATATAACCTCCCCGTTTTTCTTTTAGGTTAGCGATCCTCGCGAATGAATCCCCTTGAGTAGCTAGCAGCGGTGCGGTGGTGGTGGTTTTCTTCTTTTCGGTTGTACTTTTTGTGCCCAAAAGAATAGCACACTTACTTTCTCTCCAAGTCGTAATAATAATAATATTCGCGTATCACATGTAATACAACTAATACAAATACAACAACAACAACATACACAACATCAACAACGGCTCCACAGACGACATAATAAGAAAGTACAATTTCTCGGCTCATAAAAAAACACATACACAACGAACGAGAGTATATATACGATACGATAGGAACCAGAAGAAGAACCACCAAAGGAGCAACAATAAACTGAAATGAGTTGACACTTTATAAATGACATTTTTCCTCGAGAAAGAAACCGTAGGCTTCCTGACGGAACTTATATATTGCAGCAAATATTTCACTTGTTATTCACATTCCTCTCTCAAAATCTCAGAGGGACGCACATTTCATATATAATATAATATTACTCCCCGTCCCTGGACAAACAAAGGTGAACAACTCACACAAGGAGAACAAGTAAAAAGTTTTTTTTTCTTTTTGTGCTCGTCTTCTTGTTGTTGTTCCTCCTCCTCCTCATCCCCCGGTTCACTTTGTCTCTTCTCGTAACCGCCAACTAATGCGACGCGGCCGACGGTGTGTTTTACATTACTACGTATTGTTATATAATTTTGAAGTTTTTTTTTTTTGCAGTTTTATAAATCCTCCTCTGACTACTACGTACGTAACGTACAATCTTAACGGATGGAAATTTCCAGAGAAATAAAACAGTAAAGTATGGTACGACGGTTGACAAATATAAATATCCCCTTTTAAAATTAAAAAAACAGGTTCTCTTCTCGTAATACTGGTGAGGGGAGACGGAGGTATAGTCAGACAAGAAAAACAAGTATCAACTTTTGCCTGTTTTTCTCCTAAATGTTGTTATTGTTAATTAGATTAGATTTTGAGAGAAGTGCCTTAAAGTCTATGTACACACACCCTTTAGTATTTTATATATACTTAAAATCCTACAAAAGAAAGAATAGTAAACTTCATGTGCAGTTTCGGATTCTCCCTCGGAATAGTACACTTGGGGCTCTACCAGTATACTATTCCTCAGGAATATTCGTCATCAACTCCCTCTCCGCAACAACAACGGTGTCTAACCGCCTAATCGAGTAACTTAAAAACAAAAATGATTCACCCTGCTTCCTTTTCCTTCTTACACTTACTTTTAGAATGGTTGTGAAGTGAATCCAATGCTTTTTACTTGTAATAATTCTAATTTTAATGTGTATATATTTCTATTGAAGATGACAAATAGTCTTCTTAAAATTATTTTCTTATTTTTTATAAAGTATTATTATTATACTATGTATTTTAGGTAGGTACACAGAGGGCCTTCAATGTTGGCAACTACAAAATGGCTAGGTATATTTTAGTTTTTAGTATTTTTCTTCTGTAGAGGATTACATTCCAAGGGCAACTTTCACAAGATAAATTAATGCAGAATGAGGACCAGCCTTGAAAATGGATTAAAATTACAGGAATGCATATTATCTTGTTTTTCACTCACTTTTTATACTAGTGTAACTATAATGTCATTATATATTATTTAATTTTCCTTAACTGGCTTGGTAGTACATAGGTTGGCAAAAGCTTGGGTATAGTATGTCATTTACGAAGAATACTATAATTCTTTCATCACAACCACATATATTCAACTTGTAATATCACCGGATGAATTTATATCTTGGGTAAAATTTGAGTGAAAACAAGCATCTTGCTGAAATCGCCAGCGAACGCACGTGGACCCTTTCCAAGTGTATAGAAAGTAGCATGAAGGAAACTGATTGCACTCACCCAACATAGAACTAATAATGTATGAGTTCATAACTGCATAGCTGAATTCCAAAGAGAACGACTCTATTGACATGTAGAATCGTTAAATCGGGTCCATACGTTGGGTCGGTTCGGATAAAATCCTGTAATTATTTGTGTAACGTCTTTGGTGATTCCTTGTCCAGCGTATACACATATGTATACGAAAGGTTGGGTCGAAAGACATTGAAATTGGTCGTGTCGTCGGGTGCAATTCTCATCCTGATCTGATTCAGTGATCTGAAAACGACAGGAGCATATATTCATACAAACATACATAACCTGAATTGCAGCACGAGTAAATACCTATGCACAATAAGAGTTCCTGTTTCTAAATATATTTTATAATGACGTTTAAATTAAAATCACAAGGATTCACCAACGAATCGAAAAAATGCATCCAACAATCACAAAAACTGAACGAGAAGCTTTCGATCCAGGACTGATAATCCTCCCGTAAATCATTCGTTGAGAAACCCGTCATTTTCACTGCATTAGTCGTGATGCAGGTCATCCGTCATATATACTAATATTACCGGTTTATTGGCTTCACCAGCTCTAAATGGGCTGGTCTCTTCAATGAGCAACCAAATTGGACTCGCTTTTGTTCAAAAGAACTGAGTTGACATTTCCAAGAAAATAAAAACCTCTTGGGAGAAAGCTGACAAAAAGGAAAATGTCCATCCCATTCCACTAATGAGTGAGGTACGTGCCCTCGACCATTCTCCCATAAATCAAAACAAGCTTCGAAAATCCTCCTATTGTGCGTCCTTCCTATTACATTGCATCGAGGAAATTGAAATGGGCCTCCAACATCCAGTCTTCTGACTGAGTGAGACCGGCTCTGATTCTCGTAGTAATAAATAATCCGGAATAAAGTTTGACATTTTGGTGTGTGTGTGTGTGTGTGTGTGCCATGCCAAGCCGACAACATTTCCGTATATTCCACAAGAACTTGTACTTTTGTCTGGAGAAAGCGAAAGGTAAGAAGATGTACTCTGAATTTGTATTACGGGATCTTTCTTTATTTGGTTGTTGGGTCTATATAATATTATGCTCCTCTCTGCTCAACGTCAACCCAATTTCATGACTGGGCGAATTGTCTCATGGGACAAGTCCATGAAGCAGAGGAGAGGATATTATATATTATTATTGGGTTGGAAAAAGAGAAAAAAAGAGAAGATTAGATCGGGAAGACGGTATATAAATTGGGGCGACGGCGGAGAAGAAGGAAAGACTCTGCAAGATAACCATTTGATCATTGATCACGCAACATTACACGTTCCACACGCTCCGTCCGTTCGTCCTCCGTCAAGCAAATCGCCGTTCCAAAAATAAGGATGTGAATGTAGACGTGGGGAGGATTCGAGTACGTGAGTAAATTATGTCAAATACTTTGGTTATCTGCATTCAGTCAGTCAATTTACTCTGGAGATACAAAAAACCTTCTCGTAGTGGTGGTGCACGCTCTATAGGTGTTGTTGGACTAATCTGCATAGGTATTATAGTATATCCTATTTCGCCTGTCCTCTTATGCTCTCTGTTTGCATCACATAAAAGCAAAGCAAAAGCGTACTGGCGACAGAGCTAGAGGCGGCGCGCCCTCCACCTTGGTGTCCACATAGATGTCAAAAGGATTTAGTCAAAACAAGTCATTTTGAAAATGAGAAAGGAATGAATGTATGTTACAGTAGTTCTCTTCGGGCCGCCTTCCGTAACATTATGACACCATGGATTGACTTGACGGTAAGCGATTTATTTCCAGAGATGAGAAATGGCTTTTCCCACTCTCATCTCATCATACAAATTCATCTCATTTTAATTCCAAGCGCAAAATTTGATGTTTTCAAGTGACGCTTGTCTAAACACCCTCTACTGATGCCCGTAATATAAATAGGCTAAAGGATGTACAGGATGGAGGGACATACACGGCTGGAATCATCTATCCAGTAGTTCCCCATATAATATGCGGTGTGTAATAGTTGGGGTAATATAGCACAACTACTTTCAGATCGCTATATTTGCTAATCAAACAATGGAATCGTAACAACAATGACACTTCATCAGTCTCGCGGACAGCTACTCCGTATTACGTTGACAAGCCTTATATTATAACTCTCATATTCCCTCCAACCTCCAAACCCAAGGCAAGGGTTCCTTTGAGTGAGAAGTCACCCAAGCGTGAGGAGATGCAGTATCATCCTGGAGCGAAAACTGGTGTGCATAAAAAAAAACTTGTGATAAAGATGAAGGTTGAATGTGTCCTTGGCGAATTCATTTTGGTGATAGCAGATACCCAGGAAAGGAAAACACAACTTTCCTCCCAGTTTTGCATTGTCCTCCTCTCTTTTACTATACTTTATCAAATTTCCTTCCTGCTTCCCCACTCCCTGCTGCACCCGCCGCTTTGATGATATTGATATAAAGACGTTCTGGCCGGAGTGAATGCCGCGTTCAGTGCTGTGTCAAAAGTTTGCAAGAGTATAGCTGCATTTGGGAGTATAATAATACGTCATGCTTTAGACGCTGCTAATGAAGCATCCATCGCTTGGGTTTAGTGAGAAAAGCTGCCCCAGCAGCTGCAAACTCCTCCTTCAACCTATTCAACTTCTGGGGATATTTTGAGCAGCGTTTGTTGCTATCAAGCCGGCTCCTAATATTCAAGCTGTGTCACAGAGCGAATAAATGCATGTCCTGATCGCACATTTTTTTTCTTCTCTCAATAAGTTTAGCAGTCAGAAGAGACTACTCTGATGCCATTTTGCGAGTAGCCATATGCTTTTAATGGAATATAATTTGATACAATTTCTCTATCAACGTCGTCGTCTTCTCAATCTCAATCTGCGAGAAAATCAAACTATGTGTGCTACTGCTTTGCTTTTATACTACTTTGGTAAAGCTCCTCAGAAAAAATCCCAAATCAGATTACGCCGAGAGCTGGCTGAATAATATAGCGTAAAGGGGGAATGTGAGGAGGGTATTTGGACTTCAATATTAAGTTATGTATTATTTGAGCTACAAGATGGAGAGTGGGGAGATGGGATTGCTGCGAAATAAAATAAAATTGATGTACAAATGGCCACCATGTTCCACTGCTCATCGTATCGTATATGTTCGAGAGAAATGCTGTGAATACTGCTGGCAACTGCTCATCCTCCACGGTAATCGTATATCGTATCGTAAGAGATGACAATTTCGCAACGAAAAAAAAATCTACTTTAGTCGTCCTAAAAATTCGAGTAATAATAATGTATATTGCACAAGGATTTTATTTTGTTGCGACAAGTGCACTCTCGACAAAACTAGCACCCCGTCAATGTCAACCCCATGCTGACTACAACTGCAATTCCCACATGGGGACAATCAAGCGGAGGTAAAAATGGCTTCAATTCGGGCTACTACTACTGCGTATTGTCCCCCAGCGACCGGTGCTTAAAATATGTGTACAAAATTGCAGTTGCTGACTACAACTGCAATTCCCACATGGGGACAATCAAGCGGAGGTAAAAATGGCTTCAATTCGGGCTACTACTACTGCGTATTGTCCCCCAGCGACCGGTGCTTAAAAAATGTGTACAAAATTGCAGTAAGCAGCGCATTCCTAACATTAAAACAGCACTCGGTCGGAGAGAGAACCCAGGAGAATTTGTGCATTGGCACCGTGTGGTCAACAACTTACCACCACCACCTCCCACGCATTTTACAATTGAGCCTCAGCCGAGCTGGTCAAGTTCTTTGCAGTAAGCAGCGCATTCCTAACATTAAAACAGCACTCTGGAGTGAACAGCATTCGGTCGGAGAGAGAACCCAGGAGAATTTGTGCATTGGCACCGTGTGGTCAACAACTTACCACCACCACCTCCCACGCATTTTACAATTGAGCCTCAGCCGAGCTGGTCAAGTTCAGACTCTCCAGATGCAGTGCAGATGCTTCTCTGCACAAATGAATGCGGTGCATCAATATGTATTTTTGTTAAAACAATCCAAACTAAGCAAGAATGACTTTCAACTATCCTTGTGCTCACGGTGGACACACGGATGCTGTTTCCAACTCTATCTCTTCTGTGTATCCATATTAAACTCCATTTCATTAAAACTGCATTTATTTATCCGTATGTGCATAATTTATGCATCTTTGCGGAATCGATATTATTTGGCTTAGCCCACAAGGCCCTGAACTTCGTGAAAGCCGTATTATTCCTGGGAACATTGGAGAGGTAGTTACACGATTCCAATATTATGAGGTGTCAGGTGTGGCCTTGTAAATTCACGACTTGTGATATGATGATGTACCGCTATATGCAATGCTATGATTTACGATACGATGTAACATGTTATGCTGCTCACTCTCCCAAAAAAAGTTATATAATGTGAATGTGATGGTTGTGATCAGTGAGGTTGAAATATATTTTATGCATGTATACAATTAGTGTATGTGAGAAACTACATCTGGGATTTGTCTCGCAGCGCAGCGGTGTTTTTTTTTCTCCGTCCTTGACAGTGCGGAGTGGAGTGTTTATATGTTGCTTGCTTGCTTGCGTGCGTTACATTTACCCATTCGGCTGGACCGTGGGATATGTGGCAGCATTCAGCATGCACGAAATTGAAAGCGTTGTTGATGTCCTTGGAACTCAATTACACATGATGGTGATTTGGTGATGCACAAGTGTATTCCTATTCACTGGCCTGCTGCTACCCATTTTATTACTATGTACTCCCGATTAGCATGCTCGAGAGGATGTACTACTGAAATCCTATAGTTTTCGACGTCCTCCTCACAAAGTCACAACATTGATGTATCAGTTTGGGATATTTTGGAGTGTGTAGGTGCCGGAGTAGTAGTACCATAAACATTCTCAAGTTGTTGAAAAGCACATGTGTACTTTTTGGCTGGTTCAATTTTTTTTCAAATTAAGTAAAATAGATATTTGGGGGGAACAAATTGATCTCTGGGAGTCACAAAGATTATTGTCATGTTTTCCCTTACCGTGTGGATATTTTTGATAGTGGCAGTCGTCGCGTATTTCAAATTAAGACCTAAGAGAAAGGCCATCAATTTGCCGGGTAAGTCACCTGCCAACTAACTGTCAACTGGTATTTTGTCAATTTCTTCTTGCTATTTTGATTGAATCCCTACATGTTTAATTAATTGTATTAGGGCCATGGGGCTTGCCACTAGTGGGAAATCTTTTGCAAATGGAAGCGAGAATGTATCGGGTGCTAACAAAGTGGTCCAAAAAGTATGGGTCCTTGTACAAATGTAGGATTGGGAATATGGAGTAAGCGATGTGATTGCATTCACAAAACCTTCTTCTTTTTTTACAAAAATATTAATTCTCAATTTATAAAAATGCCTTCTACCCACACAAACTTAGAATTGCGGTAGTCGGGGATCCGACCATCACAAAGGAAATGATGGCGATAGATGCATTTTCAGGGCGAGCGTATGTCGACGAGTTCATTCTGTTTGAGGGGGAAAACATTGGTAAGATTCGAATGGGATTTGCAACAAAAGTCGTTCAACTTTTAATTAATAACAATATTTCTGGCGACGCGACATACAACAGGTCTCCTCAACGCCAGCGGAGCAACTTGGGAGCAGCAACGCCGCTTTGTCCTGAGACAACTTCGGGACTTTGGCTTGTAAGCTTATTATTAAAATTCAGCGAGCTAACATGACTTTGCATGCATTGAGAAAACATACAACCAATCGAGTAAAAGTCATGCGGTAACCTGCTGTAGTTGTTATTTTAACGTCTTCATACTTTCTGATGATCGGCTATAAAGCCTCTCTTAATTCATACAAGTTATAGTTAAATTATTGTTATAGTGCACGCCATCTTTTGAAAGCAAACTTTGATTAAAAAGGTTTCAAAGTGAATAATATATATTATGAATTGTTGGTTTTCCTGAATTATGTGAATTTAATTGGGAGAAAATTAGAGAGAACCCTTAGATTACCCCCTGCCTTTAACGTCGCTACCGATATCATTTCACAACCGCTTTTAATATTCTCAAATAGATTTTCGAATCCATCTTCATTAGTTTTCAGAAATGTATCAAAAGACACTTCAATAAATGTTCATATTAAGCGTTTGGAAGCGAAATTTCAATCGCCCGTGGAAAAACCCCTCCCACTTCCTCTTGAAGAAAACCCAGTCCATTTACAACAAAATCTTTTTTTTAAAAACAAAATTTTTTACTTCCCTAGTGCTAAAAGTTCCATGGAGTCGGTTATCATGGAAGAAGTGAAGGAGCTGAGCGATCGGTTCTCGAAATTCAAAGGGAAGCCTGTCGAGGACGTAAAAGGGGAGCTGACGCTCGCCACAGTGAACTCCTTATGGAACATTGTGGCCGGGAGTCGGCTCAGTCAAGAAGATCCAAAACTTCGCCATTTGGCTAAACAATTGTCCGGGTACAGACAGAGGAGCAGCTCATCTCATCAGACCATATTATTTTCATCCCTTTACAAATTCAGTTTTCTCCCTAATTACTATCAGCACTTTAAGTGGTTCTCCAAAAAGGGATAATTATTGTCTTTTCATTTCCCCTTGGGGCGTTATCGCGTTCGTGCCCTGGGTGAAGTACATCATTCCGGAAAAGTCGGGCTACAATGCGATCGGCAGGTTAATGGCTGGCCTGGCGGATTTCGTTACCAAAACCATTATCGAACACAAGGAAACCTTACAGGAGGAAAGCCCTAGGTATTATTTCCCCTTCAGAGCGTTTGACGAGGCAGCGAAATCCGGGGGCGTTATCGCGTTCGTGCCCTGGGTGAAGTACATCATTCCGGAAAAGTCGGGCTACAATGCGATCCGCAGGTTAATGGCTGGCCTGGCGGATTTCGTTACCAAAACCATTATCGAGCACAAGGAAACCTTACAGGAGGAAAGCCCTAGGTATGCAATGTCAAACTGAATTACTGCCCACTAAAAAATTAGGGCCCTTGACGGGAGTCGGAAAAGTAAGTAGCTCCATTTTCCATCTATTTCCCCTCCAGGGATTTCATTGATGTCTATTTGAATGAGATAAACAAAACGGAGGATCCCGGCTCCAGTTTTTATGGGAAGGCTGCAGGTAAAGTTATAAAGTAATAGCGGAGTCGCCTAAATCCTTTCGGAAAAACACCCGACGACTCTAAATTATTTTGCCATCAGATCCACTCTCATCCTGCTCATCCTCCTTTTTATCCCATCTCTCTTTTAATTCCTCTAGACAAGCAATTGATAGCCGTGGTCGCGGATCTGTTTCAAGGTACTTCTATAAAATTTAATGTTCGTTCGCAGCAAGCTTTTCCCTTTTTCAATCGGAAAAGGGCTGAACTGAAATGACCACTACTCCAGCTCAACTTACTACTTTCTGTTCTCACTGTTCACTTTTCTGTTTGTAGCGGGAGCCGACTCCACTTCAACAACTTTGAACTGGGCTGTGTTACACCTCCTCCACAACCAAGAAATCCAGAGGAAGCTGTGCGCGGAGATCAAAGCAGTGACCGGTCGACTCCACTTCAACAACTTTGAACTGGGCTGTGTTACACCTCCTCCACAACCAAGAAATCCAGAGGAAGCTGTACGCGGAGATCAAAGCAGTGACCGGAAACTCGAGAGCAGTATCACTGTCTGACAGGGCAAAGTAAGTAAATGACGCGAATCTAAGAGGATCTTCTTACAAAAAAAGAAGAAGGAAAATTTATATCAACAACAATTTTTTAGGTTTGGTGATGGTCAGTCGTGATCAGACCAATCTAAAAATCTAAAATACTGTTCCAATCGGCTGATCCTATCTTATTTTCCCGTCTTTTAGGATGCCATACACATTAGCCTTTATTAATGAGCTGCTGCGGTTTGTCGCTCCGCCTTTTGGAGTTCCCCATTTGGTCCTGTCAGATGCAGAATTCAAAGGAGTGACTTTCCCCAAAGGGACCACCATCATGGTAAACATTTTTCATTAATGAGCTGCTGCGGTTTGTCGCTCCGCCTTTTGGAGTTCCCCATTTGGTCCTGTCAGATGCAGAATTCAAAGGAGTGACTTTCCCCAAAGGGACCACCATCATGGTAAACATTTACCATATCCACAACGATCCCAAACTGTGGGGAGACCCGGAAAATTTCCGCCCTGAAAGATTCCTCTCGGCGGATGAAACGTACTTTAAAGAAGAACGAGGCTCTTATACCCTTCATGGTTGGAAGGTAGGGTTCGCTCGGAAAACAATTTTCATTTCTCATTATTTCTTCTAGTAAATACCTAATATTTTCCTTGAATACATCAAACAGAAGGATATGCCCTGGGGAGACGCTCGCCCGAGACTCCATTTTCCTCTACCTGACAAATCTGGTTCAAAAGTTTAAGATTTCTCAACCCGCCGGACGCACCTTCACCCGATATCGAGCCTGCCGTCAGCTTCATGATCACAGCTAAGCCGTATCAAGTTGTGTTTGAGGAGCGGAGTAATTAATTACCTCAAGAATGAACTCTCTCTCTCTCTCTCTGTCTTGATTTAATTAAGAGATCTAAAACCAGAAAGGGCAAGGCGTAAGGCGCCTATGACATTTAATTAATAAAATAATACTCCCTTCAATCTTTGGTCATGCTGAAGTATGAAAAGTGTACAAATATATCACACGTGGGAGTTGTGGATTTCATTTATTTTGCACTTTTGTATCCCTCCTCCCAACCCCTCCATAACTTGCGAGTAGGCAGAATGTGTGTGTGCACCGATCCGAATTGGGTACGAGGAGGCGACATCCACCCCTCCTCCTCCTCCCGTTACAAATGCTTCAGTAATTGATACGCTTCTTGGAAACCACCATATTATTATTTTTTTCACTTGCCCGAATCCCCCCTTCTTCTCGGCGACTGACTGAGTCTGAGTCCCTGATTCCGATTTTATAGTCGGTCGGTGGCTCTTTGGATAAATGAGATTTCTTTGAGAAATATACAGAGGATTATATTCATTAACTTGGCGGACTTCACAATAGCCCGCATCGAAAAAAATGGGTACACGTCCGGTGGGTTTTTCTTAGAAATTGTCTCCAACAACCGCAACCACCGTCATCATCGTCATCATCATCGTCGGATGAATTGAGTATGAAAATCTGGCGACTAAATGTAAAACCATGCTATTCAAAAAGAGAATAATATGAGGCTGATGATCATCATGATGATGATCATTATATCATAATATAAGCCCTTCTGCCTGGTTGACAGACACAAAATGAGATCTGCAAGATAACCTATTGCCATGTCGTCGTCGTCATCATCATCCTTTCTAGCCTACCTGTCTCCATATACTTTTTATTCAACAACAACGAAAAGGAAAAACGAGAGAAAGAAACCTGTCTCGAGAATGGTTTTTATGGGGGAAAAACATGTATTTACTCTTATTTCATTCCAGCTCTCCAGAATGCAGCATAAAGCTCCCTAGTGAAATATACAATAATATATTTTCCCGTCTTTCTTGTTGTAGTAACGTGATACACTTGGAAAGGAGGAACAGATGGTTTCGGTTTTGTACCACACAACCCCAGTCAGCCAGCCAGCGCAGCAGGATAGGTCGTCGGATGTAGAGATATCTGAAGCTCCAGCAATCAACTTTTTTTTTCTTCTTCTTCTCCTCTATCGTGTATTGCTTTTCCCTCTAATCAACTTTCACCTAGATCCCTCCATGAACAAAATTCCCCGGACAAAAGCAAAATGCCTTTTCGATTCCAGCTTCCTTCCAGCCAACATAAAGACATAAAGAAATGGGAGAAGAGGAGGAATGTTCCCCACATTGCCTATGTGGACTACTATCTGTCGGCTTTTTTTTCTCCCTCTCTCTTGGCCTTTTTTCCTCCATCTCCCATTTCCCCGTCCATATATAGTCAGTCAGACAGAGTCATGGCAAAAGTGTGGAATTTTTGGTGCGGTCTCTCTTTCCCATTTGAGCTCGCATATCCCTCCTCCTCCTCCTCCTTTTCCTCTCTCGCCTTTCACTTCACCTCAGCCCATTGTACTTTTTTGTTTTTTATTTCAATTTCACTTTGCCAACTTTCGCCCAGCTTACACACATTTAAACTAGGAGAAAAAGATACACACTCATCTCTCTCTCTTTCTCTTTACTTGTGGTAGTTGTTCAAGTACAAATAGCAAAACTTTTTAGATATTTTTTGCATTGATTCCCCCTCCCTCCCCCTCCACAAAACTCCCCTCGCCTCTCCGCTAATGTTGATTTACGTTTTTCGCCCACAAGGCACGGACAGTGTAATTTTGTCTGCAAGAGTTTTTTCTTCTTCGCAAAGTAGAGAACATCAAATACAAAATATGCATAAGCCCATGCATAACCCATATGCTTCCAAATAGGAGAAGAAAAAAGGATTGGAACGGAATATTACGTACGGAGGAATATATATAGAAAAGAAAGTATAAGAGCCGGCAGAGTTGGATTGATGGACTCAAGAAAAGAAATCTTGTCCTTTTTTCTCCTCTTCTCTTCTTCAGAGAGAGAGAGAGGAGAATTGAGAATTGAAATGCTGGGCAACCCAAGTCAGCCAGCCAGCCAACTCCTCCAATTTCTCATTTCCGTTTCAAAAGAAAATGCACTCTTTGAAAATGCTCGCAAACAAAGGCCGAGGCCGGAGCCTATGAATGAATTCATGTTATTTCATATAGAAAGAAAGGGAAAGGGAAAACCCGGATTTCTTATTCGCATCTGGAACCGTCACGCTCGCCGTCGTTCCGTTCCTTCTTCTTCTTAGCAACTTATATTCTTTTTTTTATTCTTAGCATATATCATATTAATGCTATCAGTTTTTGAAGTGATGCTCAGCGGTGGGGTTCCTTCTCCTCCTCCTCCTCCTCTTTTTTCCAGAGCACAATGGGGAAAATGGCAAGTTAGTTGGGCATCTGTCTTAGTTTCCACCAGGAGGGGGGAGCAGAGAAAGGGGACTCGGGCTCGAAATGAATGGAGTGATTATCAGTTTTTGAAGTGATGCTCAGCGGTGGGGTTCCTTCTCCTCCTCCTCCTCCTCCTCCTCTTTTTTTCCAGAGCACAATGGGGAAAATGGCAAGTTAGTTGGGCATCTGTCTTAGTTTCCACCAGGAGGGGGGAGCAGAGAAAGGGGACTCGGGCTCGAAATGAATGGAGTGAGTGAATGAATAAATATTCAACTTTCAGCCACCTTTATTTTCTCCGTTTCTTCCCATGATGATACCAAAATCAATTCAGGCTGGATTGGTTGGACAGCCGTGTCGTTCACTTTGGGTGAATGAAGTGGATTTTGGTGGAGTAAATATGGATTGTGCATTCCATTCCACCTGCCTTATTTCCTCCTGCAAGCTAAACCTGCAAGAGGCTACTCCAAAGTCCAACACCAAAAGACACCTTGGACTAATGGACTTTGGATATTTTTCTCCTTTGATTTTTTTGAAGGGAGTAGGTGATGATGATGATCAGGTTGATTGAAGATGATGATGAAGGCTTATTTGGCCATCCTTTCACTTTTTCCCAGACTCACCCAGGCAGAACGAAATGGAGAGAAAATATGATTTCAAATTTGTCTACTTCCCCTCAGACCCCCGTCTTCTTCCACCTTCCACCGAAACCTCTGTGCTTTCTACTCTCGTCGCCCCTCGTCGTGCAAAAAATCTCTGTTCTCTCCTATACACTTTTTTTCTTGTTCATGATGGCTCACCCTTCACGTAATGCATATAAAACGAGGTTGACGGTGCCCTCAAAATTATAGAAATTGCTCACAGCTCAACTTCAAATGAAACATTGTATAGTGAACTGTGCTGTGTAGAGAGAGAAAAAAATAGAAAAGCTGGTAAAAAAAAGAATCTCTGCTGCTGCAAGTTTATTTCTTCTTCCAGAGAGCGAAAAAAAAATCAAAAAGTTTTTTTTTAAAAGAAAATTGCAACTTACGTGACACAAGTCGTCTCAGGCTGTCAGGTCGAATAAAATATACCGAGTGGAGGAAGCGGCAGATAGGTATAGGGTGGAGGAGACGTGATCCAGTTGAATTGGAAACGGAACAAATTCAACTTTTTTTTTGAAAAGAAGAAGAAGAAAAAGAGGAGAGACAGGGAGATATATGGAGCATCACTCTTTTCATTTCTTGATGGGGTGCAACTCCCGTTGTTCCTCCTGACTATTCTCGGTGGCAAAGTTCATACATGTCGCGCGCGCTTCAACTCTTCCGCAGCAGATTTGTTGGGTGGCGGTGTTGGTGGTGGGGGATGGATGTTGTTCCCCCTCCGCTTCTTGTACTTCTTCCACTTGCTAGTTTTGAACTAATAAAGCTCAATTTGATGTTTTCATTCCAACAAATTTGCATACAAGTTGTGTGTAGTCAGAAGAGTCGGGCTGTCAAAAAAGACCCAACTTTTCCCCTACTTAAATGTCATCCTCCATCTCCATCCACCAACTTTTTTCCCCGCACAAACTTGTAACAATAATGTAAATTATATTATTTTTCAACTGACAAGTCACACAAGTCGGTTCGGTTCGGTGTAAATAAATAAATAAACAACAACAACGCAACGGCATTCTTTTCCCCCACTGGATGAATCAGCTCCATAAAAACTCCGTCGTATACATACCTCATCATCATCTGTGAAATCTCTTAACCTCCAACATGTTTCTTTCTTTTCCGGAAGAGAAATCAGCGTTCAGTAGTAGTACGTACATAAATAAATGTCGTGCCGTTTCATCTTACATATTTCCTGGGGGGAAAAAGAGGACTATAGTGGATGAAAAGTCAAAATGCATGAGACTTTTTTACTCCATTCTCACATCTCACATGTTGTGTGTTTCGATTGTGTGCACTGTCTGGAAATAAAGATAACTTTAAGTAAGTCACAGTATACAACAACTACACAGGAGCACATTTAGCGAAAGAACGATATAAAAAACAATGGATTCTCTTCTATCTGGCGTGTTGGATGAGTATCGAGTAGCATCTTTTTCTCTTTTTTTTTTGAAAGGAAGTTGCGGGAGAAAAAAAAAGTTTAGTTCCCTTTTTTTACCAGAAAACGGGCAAATCTTCGGGTATTTCAGACCTCAGTCAGTTCAGTAGAGTAAAGGAGGTCTAAAGGGATTTCCCTTTTTGTCCAGTTGCATTATTAGCGAGTTCACTCACTCTCTCACAGTCACATCCACATTCTACGAGTAGTAGAGTAGCACACTAGTGATATATTATAGTCATCTTTATGGATACACCTAGAACAAGGAGAACAACTTTTTCTAACAGTTTTTTATATTTTTTTCTTACTTTTTAGACTTATTTTTTCAAGTCATGCGTGTGTGTGTAGCCGCACCTAACTTGTTGTAAAGTGTTTCCATTGTTTTTCCTAAAACCTATATAAAACTATATAGGTATTATTATTCTTATGTATTACAACACGGGGATTCATGTCATATGCTTAGATTTTGACTCAAACCAAAAAATGTAAACTAGCACGTATATAAGGCACTTTTTTCTTTTAGTTTTTCCTCTCACTCTCTTTCTCTGGTTAAATAACATCACCAACTCTATTTTAAATTGGCATTTCCTTCTTCTCTGGGCAGCTCCTCCTGTAGATTGTGCATGTGTACTTATTTTTTTTTTGACTTGACAATGATTTTGTGGAAATAGTGGCTGAAGAAAAATTTCCGATAGAATATATATTGGAGATATATATATATATATATCGATATATTTATATTTTTTTTCTATAATGTTCCAAAGTGAGTAAAACTGTCTCGGCTTCAGTCTTGGAAACTTTTTTTTATCCTCGTTAAAGTGGAAGAATGACAGGGAGGAGGAAGGAGATCCTTTAGCGTAACCACAATATAACATCTAGTTTATATATTTTTTTTGTCTACTCAAGAGTTGAACTATGAAAAAAGAAAAGTTTTTTTTTCGTCTTTTGTTTCCCCAATTTTCTTGTTTCTGCATTACTAGAGGAGAACGTCTCCACTGTCTTTAGCAACTATAATGGTCACACTTTTACTACTGCTACTATCGCCGCCCAGGCCGGAACTTCGATTACTCTTATTTTGATTTGGTGTTGATGGCTGGCCTTCCTTCCTGAAAGAGATTCGTTGGGGACGTTGCGGTTGGGGTTGGTGGTGGACATGATGATGATGATGATGATGATCATGGTGTGGGTGATGAGGGGGCCGCCCGGCCGGAGCATCTGTTGATGATGAAGTTGGCGGCGACCGCCCTGAAGAGTCCGCCGCCGGAGGCTCCACGTCACATCCACTGTAATTCCCGTGATCCCGATTACAAACTAGTTTATGAGGATTTTCCTCAGAGGACGAGTATGGGTCCTTGTTTTCGTCCCCAATGTCGCCCCCACAGTTCCTTTTTGAGCATTGGGAGGAGGGGCAGGAGGGGGAAGAGTCGTCCGTTTGCGTGGAGTTGGTGGCCTGCAGGACAGTTGGTGGTGGTGGTGGACAAGGGCCATTCGTCCCGCTCTCTTGCTTCTCTTTGCCAATGTCTGCGCCCATTTATGGGGGAATAATAAAAAAAATAAGAGAGCTAATAAGAGAAAGTTGAGTAATCATTGTAAATAAGTATGACAGGAAATGAGCTCGACGCTGAATGGGCCCTCTCTCTTGTTTAAGATTCTGAAATGGCATCTGGAAAAACATTGCTAATCCGCTTGGCGGTTGGTGCAGCCATTAAACAAAATCCATAGAAAAATACGACATCATCATCCCATGCCATCCAAAATCGCCTACGCTCTGCTAACACACTTTCTCTCTCTCTCTCTCTCTGTCTGCAAAGGACATCTGGAGACAATCAGTCCAGAGGAGGGATAAACGGGACAAACGAAATAACATAGTTTTTTTTAGAGAGAATGGAGAAGAGAAACAAACACCCTATTTCCCTTCCACTTTAACGACATTCTCTCGATGCATTCCAACTTACAACCTACAAAAACAAGTTTAAAGTATATATAAAGCACGAGGTGAACCACACAAAACTCTCTACTAAAAAAAGTTACACATTTTATATGCCGCGCTGCACCAACTAGACCTGCAGAGAGACAAAAGGCTGCAACAGCGAAAAATAAACCACACACACAAGTTTGTCTGACGACAGCAGCATTCTTCTTCCAAACTCAATACGCAGTTTTTTACAAAACATTTAATAATGGGCTTCATTTAGGGAAAGTGTTTCATGTTATGCCAAGAAGGAAGGATAGAGAAGGGGTAAAGTAAGGAAACCAGTTTAAACATGTTCCAGCAGCAGGGATTGCCCTCTCTTCTCCCCATTTATCCCGACGTCATTATATAAGTATATATATGGAGAAGGAGCATGGACATTTTGGGAAAACGTCTTTCGTCATCACATTTACCATCAATGTAACTGGAGAACGATTTCGCGGGATGGTAGGCTGCTGACGTGAATATAACGCTTTGTAGGAGCATTGCTACTGGAGTTGGTGGAGTCGGGAACGCGACGTGAGAATTCTACTGGGAATGGGATGAAAAGGAGTAAAATAAAATAAAAAGGAGACTAGGCTGAGATTTTCCGAATTTACAACTGTCTACAACTGCAAGCAACAGACTTTTTCGCAAAACGGAATGTGAAACGTGTATAGGTATATAGTCTCAATTTGCTCTACAGCTCTTTGAGCAGCAGCAGCAAGGGAGAGAGAGTACATTAAAGGAGGAAACAAATTACGGGTGGGGGATGGATGCATGCAGGAAAATAAAGAAATAAGTAGGTGGAAGTGGAAGTGTAACTCACCATCACACTGAGTGCCACAGTCAACTTTCACGGTGGGATGCGACCCCGGCACAGCGAGATTGGTCTTTGCGGAGGAATTTTCAAAATGATTTTGTTTGAGGGCGCTCATTTGTATAGGTGTAATGGCCCCGGAGCCCCCGAGGGCAGAGGCATTTAGCGACGCTGGTCCTGCAACCCCGCCAGGCGCGGAGGCAATTGTCGAGTAGCGGGTCGTGGGGGCCATCATGCTTTGCCGCACGTTGCGCTCCGGATGGAATATGATTATGTATAATTTAGGGCCGAACAGACAAGCAATCATGACATAGGCACTCAGGGAAATTGCCACCGTCATGCTTGTCACTCGGAGTGCCACCTGGGAAAGAAAGTAAAAAATATATATAATCACATCTCCCTCCTCCTTCCATCCTTCATCACCTATTCATTCATATCCATATCTCTAATGGATTTTCCTCCTCTTTGACAAAAAGGCAAATCATTTTTTATTCATCATTTGCATTAACGCTGTGTGCTTTGAAGTTCTCATCGTTTCATCCCCCACCTTTCTCGACCTTCAATTGCTTTTCGTCAAGGTGAGTGAATGAGTCGTGCTAGTGATCAAGTAAAAAGGCTATAAGCTTCGGCGTGTGTGCGGATTCGTACGTACCTGGGTTCCCGTTGAAAAGTAAATCGGAACGAATGCGAGCCAGATGATGCAAGTGGTGTACATGGTGAAGCCGATGTATTTGGACTCGTTGAAAGCCTCTGGAATCTTCCTTGTTAGCACGGCGTACACGGTGCACACGCAAATTATCAACAAAGGATACCAAAACGCCACCGCGTATGCATGATTGATGTAGGCTTCACAAACGAGAAAGTTGTCTTGCCGGGATGGGTAGAAAGGTTTCGCCCTGGGTGGTTGAAGTAGCATCCAAACCACAATTATCAGCACCTGTGTGTTGTTACGCCAGAGAGAGAGAGAAGAAGAAGAACACAAACAATAAGTCGTCCTCTCACTCCTCACGTCACGCCTTCATCATCATCATCATCATCAACATCATCACCCTAAATTCACCAAAGAGTTTACATTGTGTCCGCAATTACGGACTTTGGAAAAGCGGTTTGGAGAATGAGGTGGTACTACTGGTGGTGGAGGTGGTGATGGTGGGTTGGTGGGAGATAAAAATCAATATGGAACCACTGCTCTCCCATCATGAATATCATCAGCGTAGGAAACTGACTGTCAAAACACATAATGTAATGAGGGGACGGCAAACACAAAAGGCTGTCAAAAGGAGGACGCCAAACTTGTTACAGAATTATATGAGGAATGGTGAATGGAACACGCCAAAACTCTCGTGTTTTCACTTGGGTTTATCTTTCACCCGAAAAAAAAATCCTGACTACCTGCTGCGAGGGGAAAAGTTGGCTGAACGATGAGAAAACAAAAGCGTTGTATATAAAACATCTCATCTCTACGCTCACTCTGCCTATGCAGTTCGCCGGTGGCAGACGAAAAAAAAAAAGAGAAAGAAGTTTGCCATGGCTCGAAAAACTAACTATCCAAAGCGGCAGATTTTTTTCATCATCAGTGGATTTCCTCAAGTAGATTTAATATTTGAGGCTCATTTTCCTCCATGCGTGATCAAATTTGGTTTTTACGGTGTGGGTTATTTCTACGCTTCACAAGAAAAAAACTGGGCTCAGACCCGTGGAACCCGTGTGAGGTGGGTAGATGTTTTTATGGATTTTGCAGTGTGATCTTTTACGACGCAGTGATCTTGGCGACTGATTGACAGACATTCAGGATTTGTTGAAAAGTATATCAATTTTCCTGTCAAACCTTCGGCGTGTACGGAGAAAGACTGGGTGAAAGTAGAAAATTGTAATAATCCGGCACGAAATACATTTTGATTTCACAGTTGAATTAAGTTGTAATAGAAAAATAACGAGGCATGCAGCTGTAGGAACTACCATGATAATAATATTATGATAAACGGAAATCACTTTTTAGTTGGCTACATTAACTCGACTACATCGTCATTCCTTCCTCCTGCGTAAAATAATTGCGTGGAGGAAAGGAAACCTAATAAGGGAGTCGATTCACGGGCGGTGTGGATCAGTATAAAGGGCCAACACGACGTTATATAGCATCCTTATGTCGGTAAAAAAAATAGTCGTCCTCCTAAAGTATTCCAATCACGACGACTAGTTCCTCAACCAAAAACGCAAATCGTGCGGGGCGCGGGTGTGAATAGAGAAGAGATCCATCATAATATCCCATTCCCTTACCCTCCCCCTCCTCCATCTGCATTTTATATGGAGAGAAAACTAGTAAAATATGCAAGATTGACGTTCACTCTCTCTCTCTCTCTTTCCCAAAGACACCCATTTCCTTTTACTTTTGACACCTGAGCATGCCGAGCACCTACTGACTGACTGTGAGAGCGTTTGAGAAGCTGTAAATAAGTGTGAAGTGTGTGTGAGAGCATAAACATTTGCACAAAAGGGAGCTAATGGATTTCACTCATACTCGTTCACATAGTACAGTCTGGTTTCACTTCCTCGAAAGAAAAAAATACCTCTTTTTCATCTCTCTCTTCGTGGTTCGTTTTTCTACCGAGAAAAAAAATACTCTAGCAGGTTTTTATTGATGAGTTCATGTACAGCACCCATAACATTTTGACAGTTTCTCATTTCAGCCTTCGTTTCTACTCTCCCGTTGCGTCGAC
Source organism: Dicranocentrus wangi (assembly GCA_036850665.1). NCBI lineage: Eukaryota > Metazoa > Arthropoda > Collembola > Entomobryomorpha > Entomobryidae > Dicranocentrus > Dicranocentrus wangi. The sequence continues at coordinate 47,719 of JAANSN010000142.1, read as the reverse complement.
ACAATCCATGGGGATATATGTGGAGTTGGAATTGGGGAGGACGAGGAGGAGAATTTTTTTTCAGTCAGTCAGTCCAGAAGAGAGTATACTTAAGATCCTTTTTTGCTTTCTTTGGTATTAAGCTAAATGCTGCTCCAGCTAAAACTTCCTTTCGCAGCCTACTGATCGTGATGATGATGGCAGTGATGCATGACGTGTTATAGACATTTCTTGGTATTATGGAGTTTCACATTTATAGAAAACGATCCCGCTCTCATGATTCAATAAACATTCAGACTGGGAATACATAAAATAAAGGGGAGAGGTAGAATAAGAAAGAAGACGAAGACAGATATGATATAAATATTTTCCATTGTACAAGTTAAGCCACACTACCATCACCACACCACCTCCATCCAACAGGCCCATATAGCGTGCGTGATGTATTGCGTACAGGGGATATGGATGGTAAGGCTTTACATAACGTGCTCATTTGCATTGCCATCATCATCATCACACTTCCATCCACCCTGTGTTTACCCTGTATTTACCCACCAAAATGCTACTACATATATTTACAATGATGGATAATTTATCCTTTTAAAGATTTATTGTCACTAGTATTTATGGAGTGAAAACCCGGTTTCGGATCATACAATGCAATCCTTCGGTTTCAGCTTCAGCCCGGGCTTGTTTCTTCTTGCCAATTGCCAAAATCCCTTATCGTTCAGCTGTTTATTTTGCCAAATCCCATTTGTACTCAAACTTTTCAGCGCATCACAACAACTCTGTAACTTCCACCTCACTACACTTTTCCCATGTCGTCGCTTCCGCGGCTTATCATCCGTCATCCCAACTCGGGAATGATCATCCATCATGAATCATAATGAGTGAGGGGAACACAAAGGCTTTATTCAGTCATTCATTCATTCTCCTCAAAGTATTTGTCACAATACAAGTTTTCGAGCTCGGGGGGAGAGAGAGAGAAAAGAAATTACGGTTATTATTTTCGATAGAACCTTTCGTTTCGTTCCGTTCGGTTCCCTCGATTTTTCTGGAATAGAGGTCATCCGTCAATCAATGGTCATGATAATAAGACTGTCTGACGCTAAATATTTGCCTAAATGCCGTGCCGTGCCTTCACAGCCATAATCAATCAGACAGTTCAAAAACCGGGTTACACAACACAACAATAACTGAACGGGGTTGTTCTTTCTTTTAAACCTGGAAAAGCTTAATACATTTTTTTTAAAACTTTTTCAAGCAAACCTCACTAGGATACTAAAGGATTAATTTTGAAAGCTGCAATTCATTTGATTTCTTCAATGTTAAAAAATTTTACGATTTGTAGTGGGTCCAATTTTTATTTTACAAATGCTTGACAAGAATAAAAATTTTAAAAATGCATTCCTCGAATGTCGTTAATTCACAAACAAATTATGAAGAGCAAGGAGGATGGAAAAGGTTTTTACATCACTTAATACATTTATTTTTATCCATCTTTCGTCCCACCTCCCTCCACCTTCTCCTCCACCTCATAGCACGGGAAAAAATAAAATTTTGTAGACCAAAAAGAAAGTATAGTACAGCACCCACACGGAGAGGAGCAAAAGAGAATTGTAATCAAACCTGAATGGAGACGAGCATGGAGCATATAACAAGTTGTGAGCGGGGCGAGATAAAGGATGGTCTCCGTGCAGACTTCTTCCCAGCCTCGAAAATTCTCGCAATCCTATTAGTTTTGGTGAGTAGTGCGGCGTACACGACGGTGAAAACGAAGCCTGTCATAAACTGCTGCACTCCACATATCCAGTCGTTAGGCCTATTATACAAGGATAACAATAAAGATGTTCGTTAGTTAGAACTTTGTCGAATCAAATGGAATTCCAGGAAGACGAGGAGAGGAAAGGAGAAAAAAATTGGGTTCCCTATTGTAGAGCTGCTGAGTCACATCTGTTGATTAAGGAAGGACGAGATCTCAGCAGTTTTTCATATAAAACCGTATATTATCTCGGGGACGAGCGAGCATAAGGGGGAAAAATATAGAAAAGTTTGCACATTTCAGAGTGCACCGTGCACAAAACTCCACACTCACACGAGTTTGTCCTGCTCTGTTTTTTTTTGAAGATGGTCACATGTAATCAGAAAATCGTGATCAATTTTCCCTTTCGGCTGTTTTTTTTTCATGTGAGGCTGCTTTCCTCCAGTTTCCCAAAAAAATTGTGTACTCTCTCACGTGTAGATAAAAAAGGGCGGCCGCTTTTTATTGTCACATTATGTCCAACATTTTTTCTCATATGGTTTCGTATCAAGGAGGAGAAAAAAAGCAGATTATACGAGGACGAAGATTATATGATGACACTCTTTCTTTATATATTTCAGACAATAAGCGGCTCTCATCTTGTCCTTCCTCCAAGTTGTCATACACGGGAAACATTCTAGAAACATGTTCAATCTTTTTCTTCTTCTTCTTCCAATTTCCAAAGCAAAAGTGTTATGTTCCACAAATTCAAACTTTTTTGTCACACGAAAATAAAAATCTTTTGCTTCTATCTCCCTCCTATTTTGTATATTACTCGCTTGACGAAAAGACATTGGGAGCGAAAAAAAATTCGGGAGGAATGACACGTATGTTCGTTCGTTCGTTCGTCCGTAGTGTTATATAATCTCGATGAGGTTGTGCGTAAAAAACTTACCGGATGATGAAAAGGAAGGTTAAGGCATAGCAAAAGAAAAGGCCTGTGAGAATAACGTAGGAGAGCTCGCGACCCGACGCTCTCACCACTGGCGTGTCATTGTGGGCGACAAAGACTCCTATAACGGCTGCGGTTAGGAGGCAACCCACTCCTGCAAAAGTCATCGCTCCAATGGCCCATCCGCTGTGGAAACAAACAAAGAGGCAAACAGTCAGAAACACATTGGAAATAAAGGGATACACTTTCAAACTAGGAACCACACAGACATTCAGCTTCTACCTCAGTACGAATACACGTTCACGACCAAGATTATCTACAAGATAATGGGACTGGGTTATCCTCTTTTAAGTTTTTACCTGACGGTCAACCTCCTCAACCATGTAGTCATTTTCCTACTGCCCCATTTTCATTGCCCACATCCGATAAAGAGGAGGAATAAATGTGACAAGGAAATACACTAACCCCACACAGAGTAATAAAAAAGATGAAAAAAAATACTCGTCCACTTTTTTATATCACAAGTAAGGTTTGGACCACTTCCAGCAATGTTGAACGTGTAGTCCGAGTAAATTGTGCAGTAAAGGCGGAAACCACCACCTCCACCTCCACCTACCACGATGTACTCCTCCTCATGCTTCTTGAATTTCAACTACTCTCTCGGGACCCAAACCATAGTGAATTCTAATCTGGGGCAATATTCTTAATGGATTTAACACCGAGCCGTTTATTAATTGCGGATATGCAGTAAAAACACGTGTGCGGTGACGATACTGGGGCTGGAGACCATCCCAAAGTTTTAATGATGAGAGGAGAGGACAGAGGACCGGAGAAAATGTGTTGAATCCCGGTTTCCCGTCATTCACATTCATTATATAAAAGCCTTATTATTATTACTTGCAGTCGAAAACAGGGAAAGGGAATGTTCCGGCTGGAAAAGCCTCTCCCTAACATCCTCATCCTCCCGCCCTCCCTCCCTCCTTCAGCGTGTTGAACTTCACGGCAATGACTTTCGGAATTAAATGATCAAACTCATTCAACAAAAAGTTTGTCAATTAGATTTCAAGCGTAACTCATCCCGCCAGCTGGGCCAGCTCCTCATCTCTTTCGCTTATTGTCTCCATCCACATCCACCCAATACTCCACTCCCCCGGTTGCAACTTTCCTTTTTTATGCTCGTCATCATCATCATCATCATCATCGTGGACGGCAACGAGATGGAAAAATTTACACTTCACCACGGGAAAGTGTGAAGGGTTCCCAGGTTCTGGAAAGCGGCTCGTCGCTCGCCTTTCCCATTCCCTATTCCTTTTCCCTCAAGCGGGCTAATATACCTACTCAAATTTCTCTCTTATTATATATTGTTGGGCGAAAAGACAATGAACTTTTCCCCACTCGTCCGTTTCTCAAGTAGCGATAACTGCGTGGATGAGGAGGAGTGTGGAGAGCTGGGTGATGCGGTGCATGGTGGTGAAGGGAAACTAGTGTCAAACTTCCTTTTTTTCTTGGCATTCCTAATCAAGACGTTATGGCTTCAAAATAAAAAAAAACTTTTTTTTTCCCCACAAACAGGAAAAAAAGTATGAGGGAGATGCGTGTGAAGAGAAAGGCGGTGTGGAAACCTTGTTCTGAGAAAATGTGGTTTGGGAGGGTGTAAAATTAAGTTTTTTCTTCTCTCTCTCTTCAATCCGAACGAACATGCGGGAAATGGAAACGATTCTCAATTCCCAAACCGCATTAGCAAGTAGAAATGAAAAAGTAACAAAAGCGGTCTACTCTGGAACCGACGACGATGGCGCTATGAAGCATTTAGCACTTTTCTGTAACTATTTAGGCAGTAGGCAGCCTCTCTCTCTCATTTTTTCTGGGGAAGCCTACTTCATCCATGGTGGAATTTGTTGAAAACTCGAGGTCGCAATCTGACCAATCCGCACAAAACTTTCCCAAAATGCTTTTTATACTTGTGGTGGGTATAAGCAACTGGTGTAGACTCCACAGGAGGTTTTGTTTTACCATTGTGTAATAATAATCCTCTCTTAAATCATAAATAAAACATGCTCAGTCTCTCATATTTTATGGGTAGAATTCAGGAAATTCCAGTATATAACAATATTTATTGTCTACAAAATGTAGTTTCTCCATCATTTTGGAATGTTTTGAGCACGTAAATTATTGTGTAATTATTTTTGGGTTATAAAGTCCGCGACAATAAAAATTTCCAGGCTGGCAAACTACACTCCATTTTGCAAGAATAATTAGCGGCCCGAAATGTTATACGTTAATTAGACGTGATTAATATCGTGTTGTATTATATTGTATGTTGTGTATCACACTTGGCTACTTTCACACTCCCGCGAGTTCCTTCAAAACCCTAAATGCATGTGTACCTATGTATTCCCATATACTCCCGTTATAAAGAGATTTCTGATAGGATCTCTCTTCTCCCAACAACTCTGTAATTATGTGGCTCCAACAAGCTTCCTATATTTCTCGTAGACGATATAGGCATGCAAGTAAGTACCCACCTTACCTCCCTTTTCCACTTCCACTCTTTCATTGAACACTATCCAAAACTCACTCAGCCGCCACGCCACGCAAAAACGAGTTTTTGTGCAAAAGTGAAAGTATTGGAGTATTTTCTGAGAAAGACCATAAGAAAAACACGAGCATACAGCGCTACCATAATTAAATAAAAATAGATGCCTTGTCATTGCCGAACAATGAAAATAAAAAAAAATAAAAAATAGCGGAGCAGAGTTTGTAACAAGAACAACGCACCTGATGAATTACATTACACAACTCAACCATCACGAATATCCACTAAAACGCAATCCCATATCCACTTCAGCTTTCCTCACTATATTTGCGTGTACGTTTATTCAAACTCTTTCTAATATAAAAAAACAACTACTCTAAAATCCCATAAAGCTATGGGCCCTTCACAACAACTCCACATCCGCATATTAGCGCATCGGCTATATAACGTTCACGTAAATCTTTTGTAAACACCGCCGAGAGGCAAGTTAGAGAGAAACAAGGCTCCAAAATAATATTCTTCTTGTTTTTTTTCATAAAGTAGTGCTCCGCGTAAGTGCTTGTTATGATCTATATACCTGCTGGAACACGCTAAACCCACTAAATAAATAAATTTACTACTACGCATTTCCACTTTGTAATTTAAAGTTCATCCATTATTATCATTATGCTTGAAGCACCAAGAAGACCGTCCTCAGTACGCTCACCCCACTACAACCTCACTCTTGTGCTCCATCTTCTGCTAATGCGATATTTAGTTCGCACACTCATCATTCATGATGATGCTCTCCTTCTCGCTCTGGCGGCATCGTGTGTGCATCAAACAGCAGGACGCTCCTTGTTTCTTTTCTTCACAGGTAATTTCTCCCCGTCTGTAAAAACCGTGGAGGATGTGCTGTGCGCGGTGGTGGTGGTGGTGGTGAAGTGGAAGGTTAGATTTGATTAATGTGGTGTAATAACCACATTTTCGAGAGAGAGCGCATGCAAACCATAGTCAGAGCTTGAGTCAGTCCTCTTTCCCGTTGACTACCGTGATAATCTCTAGCGCGCCGAGCTCAACAGTCAAGAAAGAGAAGAAGAAGAAAGTGTGGAGCTCCCAATGTTGGGATGATGACCCTACTGCTCTTTCTCGAAGACAATTTTGCACACTTCAAGGCTTCCCATATGCACTTTTGTTGCTCCTTGGAGGAGAAAAACAAAAAATACCCGAGTCGAGTTTTTCTCCGTCTGATTCATGACTTTGTATTCGTTCGTTGTTGCCAAAAGGTTATAAAGCGGAGTGTGTTATCGCTCCGCAAAAAGTGTCGTTGAATGGGATCACTTTTCTGTGAAAGACGATGCAGGTCTCGAGAGATCATCTCATGAAGGAAGGAAACAGTCTGCTTTTTTCTTGCAGACAAACAATGTAACATAATTATACTATATTATTCCTTCGGAGAATGTTTTTAGTTGCCCACATGGTAGAATTACAAGTGGAGGAAGGAAGGAGTGATATTATATATGTTTTTGGGGGTTTTTTATGCATGCAATAAGTTAATACCCCATCCGGACCTGTTTTCTGCTCTGAGGCTCAGGAAGAAGCCTATTTAATTTGGAAATGGTGGACTACTACTAGTCAGGTTTTGCTACCGTAAAATCCAGGATGGTTTATGCATGACGATGTGCCTGCCTCTGCCTACATTTCTTTTTCGTTAGTGAAATTGCACGGGTTGCTATACATTATGTATGTTATTAGCCCGCTAAGACCGCTTTCTCCGGATCGATTGCCTTGTGAGACGCTGACACACTGCCTTTTTCTCATTCCTTTAAAATACCCCTTGGAAAAAATGTTTATTTTTGGAGTATGATCAACACTGTCCTCATTCTTCTCTGATACCAGATCAAGACTTTGACGGAGGGATTACAACCCACATTATAATTTTTCGACCGATACCGTTGCCTCATTTCCAAAGCTTTTCCACAACAGCTTTGATTTCAGCTCCGGGTGATTTCCGAGTATTTTCTACCAGATCGATGTATGTAACTGGAAACAGGAATTAGGAAGCTATTTACATTTCGAGGAGGAAAAGCCTAGCTCGAATAAATTCGTTACAAGTTACTCAAGAGGAAATGGGCTAGGAGGCAGGAGGCAGGCAGATGAGGAACCATTTTTTTGGGAGGGGGTTTGTCGTGGAACTGGAAAATGTTTAAAGAAAGTTTCACGAAGAAAAAAAATCCCTACATTTGTTATCATCTTAACCGGTGTGCTACTTGGGAAAAGCGAACATATGGAAAACATAAACAGGGAGAAAAGTATAAGTTTTCCTGAGAAAACAACTACATTAAAGTGAGGACTAGAGAGAGTGAGGGAGATATAATATTTTTTTTAAAAGTTTTTCATCAACATCACCCAAACCTGCTTCTTCTTTCATCATCATCATATTCCCTTTTGATACGGCTACAAAATTGTGTTGCGTATGCCTCAAAGGGAAATTTTAGAGTGTTGGTGTTTTAGCCTCAGCGACTGCTTCTACTGGAAGGCCCTTTGAACATTTAGCATATGGGGGAAGATTAAACAGGACTTAAAGGGATTTTGAAAAAATAATGAGAACTGACTGAGAGAGCCCCGCATCCAACATCCAACTACTTTAAAAACTTAGTTGTTTCATTTTTTTTTCTTCTTTTAAAGTAAAAAGTTGTCCATCAAATTTACATGTAGTGGGAGAGCAGTTTCCTTCATTTAGTCAGCGACGCAGGAAACGAGTTCCCTCTGAACTTTATTTACCTACTACACGCGGAAATGGGGCGAGTTGACGGGGAGGTGAGTCGGAAGGAGTTGACAGGAAGGAGAAGAAGAGGGGAATCATCATATAAGTAAAAGAAAATGAGAGCAGCCTCTGCTCCACTTTCCTCCACCAGCGTCACACAACATTCTAATTTTCCCTGTTTGTACGTGTATCCTGTTTTTCACTTTCATGTCGTTCATTTTCAAAGTTGACTCAATACGCTAATTTATGATTTTCCACCACCACCGCTCTCAACTCCTCCGCATACTCACATCACATCACACAACCATAATATATCCATATTTACTACTACTATTTTTGGAAACATGAAAGAAAAGTTTGTGCTTTTGACACCCCTTCCAAGCAAGTAGTAATGGATAGTGTTGACCAAAAAGCTAACAAAGTTGAAATTGATGCTTCATTAACAACAAGAGAGGAAAAATGGTACAAGTGCTGCTTTGATTAACTTGAGACGTATTAGTTGAACTAACACGTCATTTTAAATAATTTTAAAATACAGGTAGGTCCTTTACCCATCAAGGTTGTTTCACGTGTAGCCACGTATAGCTTTAAATGTTAAAATCCACATGAAACGCGGTTATAATCCTCGACTAAATTACGATACACATGCATAATGTAGTAGCAATATCTTCATCTTCAGCGTTATGCATTATTCACTTTTCGCTTTTCGTCAGTCAGCGAGTTCCGGCAGGGACGTAACTTTTTAAAATAATTTAAAGGGAATATAATATGACACTCATCTCTTGTGCCTAGAATGGCAACGCCGGATATGGAGCTAGTTAATAACTTACTCTGAATAGCGAAGGTACTCTTCCTTAATAGGTACGCACACTGTATGGTCCGCATTCGGAAGTGTTCCCATCGGGCACACTGAACACTCCTGCTCATCCCGTGGATTCCGAATCTACAAAGAGGAAGGAGAAACCAGTAAAATTTTTATTAGAAATTATTCCACATGTATATTTCCATAATCGTAAAACGGTTGTAAGAAGATGGTAATACACCGAAACTCCTAAAACGGATCTGCTATAAAAAAAACGGATACAAAATTCATAAGGCACTTGAGGCATCATATTATATGCCGGAATTTCCGTCTTAACATATGCATTTTAGTGTGCACTTATTGTCGGCAAGAACGACGGCGAGCGGCCAGTAAGCCATATCATCCCACACACACACACACGGGCGACGGCACTCTCGTGCATTTCCATCTTGTAGCGAACCTCCTTCCTACTCATTTCATATAAAATGCTTTCATCATAACTCATTAGTTTGAAAAGTTGGCCACTTACTTCATCGTTGACACACTTTGTACAACTCCAGCAGCATTTATCTCCTCCAACATATCGAGTGGCTTCATCGACGCCGCATGGCTTGCTACAGATGGAAACGGGCGGAGTGGAGCTCCCATCCGCGAACTGGACACCTACAGAGGAGGATAATGGAGGTGGTTGGTCAGAAGAAGGTTCTAGAGTATTTTATAGGCTTTAACAGAGTGCAGCCACCACTGAAATATTTAAACATGTCAAGGCTCTCTCTCTCTGGCTAACGACCCAAGAGATAAGATGGGGAAAGCTTATCAAAAAATATACAGTTACTGCAGTTTATTTGAAGGAGGGAGATAGCACAGGCGGATTTTTTTTATATTCACACATAAAAGCCATATAATATTCTCCCTACCTCCTTCATCTGCATTATTTTTTTTCACGCCCCACCATATAATTTCTACTGTAATGGCACCCCCTCCTCCTCCTCCTCCCCCTTTTGTACCTCTAGCTGAACATTAGCACTCATACGAAAAGTTTTTGGCTAAAAAAACTGCTTTGAAGAATGATAAAAGAAACTTTTGGACTTGTGCTTCCACTCAAATCACACTTTTTTTTTACCACACTTCTTCTTTTACCAAAAACTCATTAAGTTTTTTTTTATAAACTGCTGCTAGTTTCCTGAGAGAAGACTTGATTTGTAAACTACTTACACCTTCAAAAAATATTAGTTCAGAGCCCGTCCCTCCTTCCTCCTTGAAACCAAACCAACCATTTTTTCTTGGAAATCGACACTACTTTTATTGTCTTTATGCTCACTTAAGCCTTTATACTCAAACGTATTACGGAGTTCAAAAGACAGAGAGAGAGAGACAAGGCCATCCGGACGACTAGGGTTGCTCTACTTTTTCAAAGTTAGATCCTTTCACTTTCCCTTTGAGCGAATAAAACTGCATGTTCAATGTTTACTTTCTCCTTCTCTTGTGCATTTTCTGCGATGAGATGCATCTACCTACTTCCGCCAGTTTAATTGTCTTGTCAAACATGGTTCTTCATATATGCAAACTGGAGAATAAGGACTTTCATGTTTAAATTCGTGATGATGCATTCGTTTCAGCCAGAAACGTCAGAGGTAGAGGAGAAAGGAGATATTTGACACGACCATCTAAACTAATGGACGCCATACTTTTGAGTTACGGGTTTCTTTGCAAAAAGCTTTCAAGGGTGCAGTCATCAAACAAGTGAATACAATTTTGGCGAACAGAATTTTTTTTAAAAACAAAGTCATTAAAATCCCAGCAAAAAGGATAGAAAGGTAGACACTTTTGCAACTATCTCCCAAATTAATCTCCAGGCTATTTTACTTGCCCATCTGTATCATGATTTATTTAGACTTATGTGGAAAAAAGTGATTTTGGGCTACCAAGTTACACATGGTACGCACAATATTAAATGGTATTACATGACGCTTAAACGGAAAGTTGCTGCAGGTTCCTTTCCGTCCTGTTGCCTACGCACATGGATAACTGGTGAGGTGGCTCCTCGTACGCATCCCGTTACAACGCACGGACGACATTTTCCAAGTAAATGTGCAAAAGGGAAAGAGACAAATGAGAGTTGCTTCCAGAGAGAAAAAAAGAAAACCAAGTGGAGAAAAAAGCGACAATGTTAGCCCGTAAAAGATTATTAACCTGTTTCCTTTTCGTCCCGCTTTTTTCCCCTCTTCGCTCCGCCCATAATCATAACTTTTACTTTAAGTGCTGGCTTGCTTACGAAAAAAACGCTCTAAGAAACAGGAAAAAATATAGGGAGCTGCAACAACCAAAGCTACAAAGAAAGGAGCAGCAAGCAGCACTACTACATCCTTTTCTCATCCCAAAAGTCAGCTGTAAAAGGGAGGAGGGGGCGAAATGAGTGGTGGTGTGTAACAAAGGAGGAACATCAAAGCCACATAATCTCCTCTTTTCATAGTTTCCAGTTTACACTCCCGTCCCCTCTTCCCCCCTAACTTTCACTCCAAGAGACAAACTGAGCTGAAAAACTGACCATTTTCTCGGGACCCATTATGCCTAATACCTATGGCTTGCACAAATTGTACAGCTGTGCTCCCTCCCACTCCCTCGACAACTCCTCACCACCACCACCACGAACGAGCATTGTCTGTCAGTAGACGTAGAGACGTGTAGGGAGCCATTGAACCTATAAAAAAATCTCTCGCGATTCCATTTTTTATCAGTGTGACTACTCCATTCCCAAGGTTCCAGAGCGACTTTTATCCGCATTTTCCCCTTGGTGGCGGGCGGCGGTAGGTTTTTATTTGGGAAAGTAAAAGTCACACACGTAACGTGTCTGCTGACCAAGTCAAACAGATTGCGCTATAAATAGAGAGACTATTATTTTGAGAGTACAGCGCGGACACGGACGGAATGTGGTTTAAACAAAAACAAAAAAGCAACAACGCCATGCTCATCTCATGCCAGTCAGCTCAGGTATACGTGCACATATTCCGTATATTCCGATTTTGGTTCGAAAAAGTGCAATAAGCAACCCTCCTGGCAAGCAAGCTACTTTAATAATAATACAGCCCACTCTCATTTCCCTCAATAATGACTGCTGTAAAATGGATACAGTAATAATAATGCTCTGGGATCCTATCAAAGTCAGTGGCAGTAAAAAATGTTTGGGAGCACCAAACCTCTCGCAATTTCCCAGCTCCTCCGAGGCACTTTTCGAAGCTGGAGGTGATATACACGGGTGTAATACCATCATGATCATCATGCTCATGATGATGATGCTTATAGTATTCTAATGCTTCAAGGATACTTGAAGCCGAATTGTCGTCGAAAGCACCACCTCAAAGGCACCACCACCACCGTAAGCAAACAAGTAAATAAAGGAAAGAAGGAGAGAAAGAGAGAGAGAGAGGGGGAAAGATTGTAAAATATCGTTAGGTCGAAAGCACTTATTCTCCTCCAAATACGCAAACATTTTTTTATGGAGGTTGCAACCAGCTAGCTAGTCTTAGCCTTTAACTAGAGGGATATATTTCTGGGAATAGGGAAAGTACTAATGTGGCAGCTTTCTCTATTTATTCTGGGCTCGTTCCAAACTTGGTCAAGAAGAGGTTGCTTTGCTGTATGAAGTAATTTCATTACAATTTATGGCATCAGAGTTGTAATGTGTGTAGTAGCACAAGAAGGGGGAGACACGGGACGGGCACGGGACCCGGCTCTCTAATGTTTTTGATGATCACATTTAATGAATATTTTCTTGCTCGTAATGTTCCCCAGCAGCAGCCTCTGTGTTTTTTCCTCTGTTTACGACACACTTGTCCAAGATGGGAGCAGAAGCAGAAGAAGCATCCTCGCGCGTTGGGAATATGGAGGAAGGAGTATAAAAAAAATGGAGTATTTTTTTCATTCGAATTTTCTCTTTTTTTCTATAGACTCCCTATTTCCCAATTCCTTGTATTCATTGTTACAACTCAAATTTGTACATAGAGAACAGAGACTGTTAATAAAAAAAATTTATATATTGCTGTTTGCGTAAAAAACTCGGGTGTATTATATTCAAAGGAAGTTCGTATAGTCTAAAAAAATTATATCATATATCTACGGCTTCTTTCTACCATCATTACAAACGAAACGAGCATATCCCCTCTGTCGAAATAGCTGTCGAAAAATATTAAATTTTTAGGTAGTGCGTAATCGACTCAGACTTTTTCCGCAAACATCAAACACTCTTGACATTCCTCTATTCTTCCCTCCATCACACATTTATTTTTTTCTTTTCTTTATCAGTTCCGCACTCCTCTCTTCTCGCACAATATGTTGTTTGTTAGCAATACACAATCAATTCCGGGAAAAGCATGGACATATTATTATATAGGAAGCAGAAGCACGTACATTTATGACTCGCCCCAAGCAAGCTCGCTCCCTTTTTATCTTTACAATGACAAGGAACACAATGACAATGACAATTTCTTGCTCGCTTGATGATTATCATTGGACAGTTTAACTAGGTACGCCGGCGGGGAAAGTTTTTATGTGATGGGGAAAAGGAGCGGGAAAAAAAAAGGGACAAAGGACGGACCAATGCAAAAAAAAACCGTCGTAATTTCAGTTTTTTCCTGAGATGAAAAGTAGGAAGCTTGGTGTCGACTGTGGGAGGAACCATTCACGCACTACACACTACCATGCCGCCTCACTCGCCGCCGCCACCACCACTACCACCACCACCGCTTTTGATAAAAATCGGAGGAACAAGTCCGCTTCTTGTTGAGTTTGAGGAGAGAATGGACGTTGGTTGGAGTAGTGAGTGAGTGAGTGAGTGAGTGAATGGTTCATTCCATCTACACGCGAAACAAACTTGCCAAGATAAATGAAGTGTCCAAATGATTTACCTGACATGTTGAGTGAGAGGACACCCTCATTATACTCGCCAACCCGGGTCCAATGGTAAGCCCCAGAGTCTTCCCTCCGACGAAAATGAATGATGTTATACCGGGCCGGTCCATCCCCAAACTCATCAAAATGAAAGTAATCCTCACTCAGACCTGCGAAAATGGGTGCAAAAAAGTAGAGGAAATATTATTGTCAGATTCGCTCGCCACTTTTCTATGCCATTCAGCAGGCTATATTGAAAGTTTTTTTTTGGAAAAATTGAATGTTTCCTCATATGACTCTAGTCGCGTGTATGTGTATATATATTGTTCTTTCCGTCATATTGCGCTCGGCACTTTTGTAAAAAAAATCAGAGTCTTCTTCTTGTGCGTGCGTGTAGTAGTAATAAACCCAAGGACCGAATGCGAACTCTACTTTTCTCCCCTTCTCTTCACTCTGGACACACACACCATTTGTGTGAAAATCATATCAATAAAAATCCAGCAGCCCATTTTGTTCTCGCTCTTGTCACTCTGTCCCCCGTTTCCATTCTGTTTTATAGGCGGCGAGGAGAGAAAAAAATTGTCATCACATTTGTCCAGCGTGAGTGATGCCACAAGGACGACGCGAGTAGGTAGTAGTGAGTAACCCACCACCCACCACGGCCACCAATCTCGTACCCGAAAAGATTTTTTTTTCTTCTCCCTTTTCCTTGCACACTAAAGACTAGCGAGAGTGGTACCTATACTCGCTCATTGCATCTTAACATAAACTAGCAGGGTTGAATGATGAAATATTCTAAAATTTCAATTTCTATCACTAGTCCAGTGTGGATCCGATCGGAGCCGCAGTGATGGCTTAGTTCATGGAGCATCATCAAAGTGGGCCAATGGCAGATTCTTTTTGAAAGTGGAAATATGTATTATGAGGGCTTCGCCGTCGTCAGCCACCAGCCAAGAACTACTGCTTTTTCCTTTTCCCAATAATGTTTTTACATGACAGGACATATTTCATTTACGCAATCCACTACAGAATCTAGACTCTAGTGGGGAAGAAAAAACATGGGCATGATGACATGTCGCTAGATTGGTTAGTAGTCGTCGAGTATTATTATTATTTGATTCCTTCATTGTGCATCGCCGCCGCCGCCACTGCCGCCATCCTCCCTTCATTGCAAACTTGTCATGAGAGGATCGGATGCCAAACCGCGCGACACTGGGTTGTATATGCTAGTTATAGTAGGGTGGCATGAATGGCATTTGCGTTGCGGGTGGCTACTGTCTTTTGAGACTTTTGCTCCATGATTTATTCATTCAACTTGTCACAAGGTGCCCGAAAGTCATTAAATGGTGTGGCGAAAGCTATTTCATGAGCCGAAGGCTCAAAAGTCGTCTACAACCTCACCCTTTTCTTTTGATTCATTCCACACGTTTTTCAAGATTTTCCCTCTCCGCGCTCCCTCGTGTGCCCTACAAATCCACATCCCATTTCTCATCAGATCAGAAGACGGCTTCGAGAGAAAGTTTGGAAACAAGTATGAGAGAAAAGCTCCTTTGAGTTGTAAAGAGTTTGGGGCAGAACCCACCACCACCACCACCATCGCCGCCGCAAATATCTTGGGCAAACTGTGTAAGAGTAAGAAGAAGAAGAAGTGTGTGTGTGTGGTGGTTTCTTTTAATCGCTTGTTTTCCCTGGGCCCCTTAAGCTTATCAGAGGGAGCTGGAAACTGACGTAATTATCTTTTCTCAAAAACTTTCCGTCAGAAGAGGAACAAGACGAAGAAGAAGAAGGAGAGGTATTGGCTGTTAAGCCCTGAATTATTAATTATGCTCATCGAAGGCAATTTCCACTCTTGAGTCAAATATCACATCATGTTTATGGTGTTATATACTCGTCTGGCTCTTGTCCTATCCTGATTTGTGAGTGGTTTCATAGCCCCGAACAATGTGTGTGTGTGGCAGTTGCTTTCACCGCTTGAGACATTTTCACCACTGATGTGAGCTGCCATGTGGGAGTCTTAAAAAGAAGGGGAAAAGAAGAGAAAACTTACAAAAAAACCTTAGAGTAAACTATCCCATTTTTGGAAAGTAAAAGCACTTCCAATCCATTTAATGAGGGAAATCTCCTTCAAGATTGCCCTCCTCCCCCCCGTCCACAAGAAAGCCCTGATTTCCCTGAGATTCCTTTTGGATAGAAGGGAGAAAAAAAATTGTAAATGCAATCCGCTCAAAGTCATCAGATTATGTTCTCCTACTTTAAAAGCGGCAGCTCCAACCAATAGTGAACATCACCCCAACAGTGGCGATTTTGTCTCTTGGAAAAACCGAGAGAATGTAACAAACATACGGTCTCACTCAGGCTCTCTTTCTTTCTCTCTGCAAGGGTTTTCCGGATGCGGATGCTCAAACGGGGGGAAAATCCTACAAAGGCTATATACATTCCACATTTTTTAAGATGCTAACTTTGAAATGAGAATACCCCATAAAACTGAAAAGGGAGGTTGCCAATTATTCCCTAATGGCCTATATCTCTCCTGAAACGAGCAAGATTTGAATTTCGTTTTTTTTCTCTTCGCGAACACACAAAAAAAAGGCTCATGCATCAAGGATAAAAAAATGTTTCAAGTGGAAACGTAGCGTACAAGTGTGATTATACGCACTGCTGCCTTCAGCTTGCCAGCAATGAAAAGAGTATTTATTTCACATTTCTTTTTTTATTTTTTGTTTTTCTTCATTACTACTACCCTTGGTACTTTACATTTACATTCGAGAGAAAATAAAAGTCGTCTGCGAATCCCAGTTACACGCATCCAGGAATAGAAATAGAATGAGAATGAGAATTCGGGGAAAAGGAAAGCTAAAAACTTTAAACAAAAAGATGCCGTTTTGTTTGTAAAAGTTGGCATAATTAAAATACAAGTTGACAAAATGAAACTAACAGAAGATACCTGGCTGGAGCAAAAGTTTTGAGATGGAATGAATTTTGAGAAAGTGAAATATCCTTTTCATGGACCTGCAATAATATTTTTCATTTGAACTTGGAAGGGGAGTGCAAAAACGGGAGATTCAGGCCAAATGTCGAAATGCCCTGATCAATATTACAAGCTGACATATGAGGGACATGCTCATCATCATCATCATCATCAACAGTGTTTCTAGCACGGCCTTTAATCTTGGCCCTTCTTGGTGCTCCTGTGTGCGAGTGGCAACAAAATTTTTCGCTCTTTTGTCACGCTCACTTTGGAAAAAACGTATTATTATTTGTAGTAATAGGCGTCTGGCTCAACTTTGCACCCAAGAAATTTGATGACATATTATTGACACACGTCAAATCAGCCTTCTCCACTCGAGCGAGATTTGTGTAAATAAAGGAAAAGTACGGGTTTAGATGTACAGGGGAAAAAACTCTCAATCCTTTCACAGGAGAGACCCAATGACGTCAGCCGTGCGAAACGTGTGAGTCTTGTTTGAACAACTGCATAATATAATACTTCAAAAATCTTGTCGTTTGAAGCAAGGCACGTATTTTTCATTTGCTTAATAAAAACTGTAAATGAAGGGATAATTAGATCACAATTTTGTAACACTTGTTATGCTACTTGCGACCTGCAAAAAAATGAAGCCTTTTTGTAAAAATGACATCAAAACTTGTAGTTGTAAGTTAAGTGCCTCGGAGGGATTCAACTTTAATGATAATGAGATCATGTCATATGCGTAGTCAATATGTAGGGAAGCCGAAGTAACAGACCACATACTGGCTGTCACAAATGTAACCCAACTTTATATAATTTTTGCGGATCCGTCGTCTCTTCATTGCTTTGAATCTGCTACAGGATATGGTAACCTGTGTCTAAATAATTACATATGTACGTCTAACTCCAACATTCCAATTAGCGTGTGTGCATTGTGACAGTTGTGATTAAACGTAATTTTTCTTTTCACTGCTAAAATCCACTGAACCAAAAAAACCTTTTATGTATGTATTTTGGGAAAACATTCGACTCAATTGTTCCGTGTCAACAAAACCCCGTTTTACTACGCACATAACGTACCTAGATAAATATTTATCTAGCTGTTAATTGAAATGGCAAATGTTGTTGTACAATTTTGCCTCTACTTTTTATTCGTGTATACGGATAATACACAATAGCGTATAGGTTGAATTCCCTCTAATGCTGGTTCTCATGTGATTTTATACTCTCTGCTAACAACAAGTATTACATGAAATGCGACAACAAAAAGTGTATACACTTGCACCATCCAGGCTCTAACGAAGTGTGAATAGAATGTTCCACCTGAAATTAACGATTCCTAGAGAGACAACTCGTCCTCTCTCTCCTCCTCCACTTCAACTTCAACAAGATATGGGCTCAATGTAGTAATTATTAATCATCTGGCAACTCTGCTGTGTCGATAAAACTACCTACTCAACTCACCTCTGAATTCCACACGTTTCAGGTACTCCAACAGCTCCGTCCCGTCCACCGGATTCATTTTCGGGCAAACTCCTGGCTTCCCACCGCACACACTCTCGTGCATGTCCCTGCAAACAAGGAACCACACACACTCAATAATACCATCATCACCATCGTCATTATATTATTATTATTACTATCGGTATCAATCCAAGTGTCAAGCCCACTCTTTGGCTCTAGATGTCTTTCTTTGGCTTGGCCCTGTTTCCAGCTTTCAACCACACAAAACGAAAGTGTGTGTGTGTGGGGGGGTGGTGGTATGGTATTCTCTGATTATGGGGTAGAGAATAGAAGCCACTACTCCCCCCTCACGCAGCACACTTACTTTGTCGGTCTAGAGGAAATGCCACGTTTTCCCGCAGAGTGAATCAAAAAAAAAACTGCTCTCACTCTCTTTTCCAGGGTATTAGCCTACCTACCTATATATTTTGAATCCCACAGTTGAAATTCCCCCGAATTCCCTAGACATTCACGGTTGCCTGCTCTGACATTTCATCGAATTAGGTGGAACACTCCCCAAACTTCCCCGACCCTACTACTCCACTTCACCACACCGCAAAAATAAAACTGTAGTGATCTGCCACTGATAGATTCATCGCTGCGGATATAATCACGCAGTCAGTTTTAACATTTCCATCCTGCGTTCCTCCACAAGTTCCACAACCATCGTCGCCACCACCACCACTCACCACCACCACGTGGACCCCCCTCTCAGCTCCGCCATGACTGATTAGCACACACAAGTCAATGGCCGTTAGAACTAAAACGGAAATCCCTCTGCGAAGATAATCCCACCTGGAAGAAAGTTACCTATATATATGTACTTTGGACGAAACCTAAACCTATGTTTATATACTCTCTTTGTAATTTTGACCCTGGGCGGCCGTAGCGTAGCGTGTGGTCCCCATAAGCGTAAAAATACATTAATAATATATCCCGTTTCGTTTCATAACTCCCGTTTTTTTACTTAAGCCATCATCACCATTCAAAATACGAACTTGGGCAATATATAGCCCACAAAATCCTCAACAGTCTCTGACAGCCAAGTCAACAGTCTAATGAGAACTAATACCTAAGCAGCCCACCACAACCTACTAATTGGCTCACCGCAAAGCGCCAACTAAGCATCCACCACCACACACTCTGGCTATATATACCTCAATGTCATCATCTTCTTCGTCGGAATCACGTACCCTAATAACGTTTGACATTGTTATCTCCCCAAAATGGATTTACTTTTTGACTCTGCAGTCTGCTTCTCGGCTGTTTAATTTCGGGAAGTTGGCTTTGCAGAAAACACGTTACTTAAGACTCAGATCAGCATCCAAGCGAAGAATATGCGGGGGAAACCTGTAGTAGTTTTCTTCTTCTTCCTTTTCTGGTAAAAAAGGACCTCTTCCTCCTTTCAGATTCCGGTGGTGGAGGGAGGGAACCGAACGCAAGCAAACCCCCGTTTTTCATTACTATTTATCTTATCTGGTATTCTAGTTGAGTATAAAAAACAAGCGAGTCCGGACAGGCCAGCTTGTCAGTCAGTCAGTCAACCGTGAATGAATATCTCTAGGGTAAAATTGCCTGCCTCCACCGTAAAGAAGGGGATCAATACATTTCCCTCGAAAAAAAGAAATACCCAACACCACCACCAACCAACCCACCCACCACCCACCACCTCTACCATCATACCTTTAAGACGAGGATAGAAAAAAAAATATACTACGAGAGGAGAAAAGTGGTTAATTTACTTTAGAGCGTGAGCGAACGCCATTACAGCATCGGAGACGTATTGAAGTTGGGCTTCAAACTCGGTGTTCTCCGCTGTCAGCTTTTCATATCCAGAGCACGATTTTCCATATCCTTGGTTATACGGCGTTCTCGATGAGTTTGGGTATTTGCATTGCCAATGGTGCTCCCAGAATTCTGGCCACGTTTTGACAAAGGGAAAACAGAGAAGAAGAAGAAGAGAAGAGAACAGACATGGGGTTAGTTGCTTACAAGACGGAGGAGTGGAGTAGGAGGAATTGGAGTTTGGAGTCAGTGGAGGAGAGTTCATATCTTTACAATAACCTACATATGGATGAGTGGCTTTACTACTACAACATTCCATAACATTAGGGAAAATGAAGCAGAGAGTAGCGATAAGCAGGGAGCACAGAGGCATAATAGCAGCAGGACTACTTTACTTTGTGTACCTCAACATCAAGGGAAGGAAAACGCATGCATTTGTAATCATACAGTATTGAATTGATATATACAAGATACCACATTCACCAGCCACCACCACCACACCAGCACCACCGTGGTGCCCACGGTCACCGCTTTTACTTTTTTTTTTGACTGGCAAACAAATGGTTGAAAATCTGTATTACTTTATGGGATTACAACAAACAAAATGTAGTACTTGGTTGATTTATAAACCTTATGGAACGGTTTCTTCAAAGTGGAGAGAGAGAAAGAGAGTCATGCATCCCATCCAAATCCGCTTCCGCTCGGCCCACTCTCTTTCACTCCCTCTTTCCCTCTCCAAATGGATGCATGATAAGGAGAGTGAGAGTGAGTATAAGGAGACGTTGAAAATGCAAGTTTGCATCATTCCTGATGATCATTATGCATTCATGCGAAGGACAGCCACACCTTCCCGGAATCCCTTTGAGAGAAGAAAAACAGCCGACGAAACTACACACAACATTCCTTTCCCCGATACAACAAGACTATGTGGTAGTATTACTACTCCAACCAACCCCCCCCCCTCCCACCAGACACCCCAACAGCAACGGCAGCTAGCTATCACATTAGCAAATAGAAAGGAGACTAGACATAGACTCCTACCGTTTCCACCATGGAGAATTGCCTAGCTCCACGACAGAGCTTCTATAGCCTAGTCTACAAAGTCGAGCGAGCCATTACCATTATTATTATATGCTTCCACACCACGCAACAACGGTTGTCCTCCCTGAAAACGGAGACAAGTGAACTGTGGAGCTGGGAAGACGAAGGAAGAGAAGAGAAAAAAAAACGTCTATTCCTCCTTATCACAGTTTTCCACAGGCTGTCCCGAGAAGATTTAAGTGGGGAAAAGTGCAAAACACCAACACTCTGGCTGATACACTTACACTTTTGTCGGCAACTCCACTCCGAACAACAACAACAACACCACCACCACCACCATATACTCCTTAAGAGTAGATTTTTTTTTCTTTTTGAAGAGGAGGCGGAGGTTTTCTCCTCGAATCGTAGTATCAAAAACCCTTGAAAATGCTAATACCTACTTGAGCACTCCTTCGCTTCTCTTGGTCGCTTATGCTCAGTAGTAGTAGTAGAACTACTCCCATAACCCCTTCGTAATAGCGGAGCTGTTCGCACTTAAAATAAATATTCCTCCTTGTGAAAGTGAGACAGTGAGAGAGAGAGAGAGAGAGAGAGAGAGAAGAACATAACTAGCTGATTCGGAGAAAATAGAGAGAGAGAGAGCTATTTTCTCCAAAAGAAAATAATAGCCTGGAGCGGAGCACAACAAGGAGGAGGAAGGAGTGTTCCTCCATGTTTAACACACATAGTACATATCCATCCAACTCGAGAAGCCTTAGCCTCCATTTTCTCTCATCCAGAGAGTGGTTTGTGTATTATGTGACATTTTTCCATCGTTGGAATTACATGCTCCACTTTCCCCATATATATATTTGACATTAGCTAGTCATGCGGGTTTTCCAGTCTCAAACTGCCAGTGCGAAACTGCAATCCCTCCGTATACCCACTCCATCCATACACTCCCAACGTGTGGGATTGAGAGGGAGCCGGCAGCAGCAGCGGTTCAAAAACGATATGGGCTCTGCTCTAGATGCAACAAGCAATCTCAATAATTTCACACGACTAGTGACTACTACTAAAAGCTAAAGAAAAAGAAGAAAATGTTTACTTTGCATGTATTACATTTTTGACAACACTACTCCGCCACCACCAGCAGGAGGAGGAGAGGAGAGCCCGCAGACGACGGGGTAGAATATGGATATGGGTGTAGTAGTCCATGCACCATTGTCATCAGCTAGTCAGTCAGGGGGAAAATGAGGATCCAGTGAAAGTCATCTTGGAAAACAAGGGCGAGAAACAAGGGGAACAAGTAGTAGGGAACAATGACTTGAGTTGAGTGTACCTATTCACACAACTCATCTTCCACATTCCATTCATTCCGTACCTATTCAGGTTCATCTGGAGGGAAACGTTAGGATTTTCTCTCATTCATGCGAGCGAACGAACGGTGGTGCGGTGGGTGAACCGTTATTCATAGTTGTAATGGCTCCGATTAAAAGTAGGGAATGGAGAAAGTGTAATAATAATGGAAAGTCACATGTTTTTTACTGTTACACACGACTTAGAATTAGATTTTTTCCTTTTTTTATTAAAGGGAACTGCTAAAAGTTCAAAGTGGGGAAAGCATCCCCGAAATTTCTATATTGGAACAATGGAACGGGAGCGGAATTTGTATTTTGGAATCTCAATTAGGGAGGAGGTTGACAAAAATGGGAAAATTCTGGCATTACATTTATGTACCTACTGAAACAGTGGAGACCGCAGCGGACGGAAACGGGTTTCGAGGGCAGTTTTGTTCTTTTTGGAGTGTGGATACAAAATTTGAGGAGGAATTTTAATATTGAAGGTGAGAGCTAAACTTCAAAGCTTATGGTTTTGGCACGCGGGGGACAGACCAAGGTCCAACTATTTAGGTGGACTGCTTATTTTTTTGTATGCTCAATTAGTGACTTTTTGAAAATGCAAGGGAGCCATGACGGTGACATGGGATACGAGAGAGAGCGACGACGAGAGTAGATTTAAATCGCAACCGGTATCTGCTTCTAGTCGATAGATATGCATCTTTTACTGTATTCTAGTGTGGTTTAGGCGAAAGCGCAAAAAAAGTGTGAATGCAAAGTAGAGATCCGTATTGTATTGGAAGCTGGTAGAGCTACATTTCCGGCAATAACTCGCAACTGGGTTAATTATACGCAAGCACACGTAGTGGTTCATCAAGGGAAGATGGATGAGTAAATAACATTCAGTTCAGCATGCAGGTGACACGACGAGATTTAGTTCCAACCCATTTGAATAGTTGAAGCCTCTTATACTCTCGTCGCTCACTGCACAGTTTGACGGAACAGGAAACGCGTTCATTAAAAAGTTGCAACAACTGCAACATAACATATAACATGCCAAAGATTTGTGGCGTAGTAGCTCCCGCAGCGCAGAGGAAGGAGCATCTACACAAGCAACCTATATGGGAGCATGCAGCAGCAGTGTGCCGTGCCATCAAATGAATGGAAACAACGTAATAAGCCGAGTTCATTACGAATGGCCAAAAACAGCATCTTTCTCGCTGAGGTCACATAATAATCCTACCACCCGCCCTACAACTGGGTGACTGAGGAGGATTAGTGTTGCGATTGTAATCCCAAATCTAGGTTCCCATTCCACGTGTGTGAGATGATAACGGAAGAGCAAGCAAGAGGAGCAGAGCAGAGATTCCACTGGAACAAAATATCCTCTGCGTTCCCATACTACACCTTAATTCTCAGTGTACACAAAGACGATGGTAGATCGAGTAATAATGCAACCACCAATAGGGAGTCACCTTGAGGCAAACCAGGTAGTGGTATACGGCAATAGTAATATAATATATGCACTGCTGAATAAGCATGACGAAAGTTCACGCTATTTATATGTAATCAGCTTTCAACATATAAACCAACAAGTTGTCTTAATTCAAGGGCCACTACAACGATGTTAACAAAAATCCAATGTACCTGCAGAGTCAAACTGGTCGTAGATCCAAACTCCAGATGCAACGTACTGCTGGAAGTACTAGAGTGAAAGCAAGCCAAAATCCTAAGGCCTAGGTTTTGTTTTTAATTTTTTTTAGATTTTTTAAGTGAATAAACTACCGGTAGATCCACTCCACTCACGATCAGACGGTAGGTCACAAACGAGGTCTGCATTTTACCTTCAGAACACATTCCTCTAAAAATCCTATCCAGTAGCAGGGTTCAAGTTTTCCCTAGGATTGCTATTCCCCCCACAGGGGTATTTGTGCATGTGGAATATATCGAACCGCTAAAGGAACATCAACACAAACTCAACCGACTTTTGCACCATATTTACAGGGGGTACAAAAATAAAACACTACTTGTATTTGCACATGAGAGAGTGTTGAAGCTGGAGAGTCATTCCGTGAGACTGGCTTCTCCATTTGTCCTTTAATTCCCACGCGTAAAGTGACCAACTAAGCTACTACAGGGTTGCACATTTGAGAAATACTCCAGTCCGCTAACAATGTAAACGTCCAATGCCCAATGTCCAGTGTAAACTTTTACACTATATATATATCAACTTAAACCACATATTTATCCCTTTCCACTGTCACCCACCACCTCTTTTTTCCCGATAACGCTGCCCTGTTACCAGATGATCACGAAATTGAGGACATCATCATCATCGTGAGCAGAGAGGGAGAGAGGAGAGTGTGTGCAGTTGCAAACACTTTTCCAGATGCGAACCCGAATCCCTAGCCCCCGTGTCCAGAGCACTCAAGTCACCCGTGTTTTGCCTGTTGTTCAAAAACATGGTTGAATGCCTCTTGTATTTGTCTAAATGTATTTTGCTCATCTCTCTCTTTTTCTCTCTCTCTTCTGCTCCTCCTTTTTTATACAAAAACTCAAATTTCTATAATGTTGTTATGTTATACACAAATGCAACCACGTTATGCTCAGATTACCGCTGCCAATCCAGGAAACCCGAGACAGGAATACCCAGGACAAACTCAAAAGGAGAATTATTCTCCTGCATCTGCTCCTTCTTCTCCTTCCATATGACTCATGCTTTGGGATAAAACAGAAAAAGGGAAACCTAGCCGGAAATTATGTGGAAGGGAGCAGTTAAAAAAAGAGGATGACAGGAAAAAGGTCTAACCGAGATTCTGATGACTTTTGCCTTATTTCCTAGTGCCGGATAGAGAAAAAAACACATGAGGTTCAATCATTAGGAGAGAGAACCCCTTGTCAGCGACAGTATCCTTTGGAATATCCTCCCCTCCTCCATCCCCAATGCAGCCCCTTTTCCCCCGAAATTCATCCGGGAACGTGGCACCAAACCCGCAATAGCATTTTCTTTCGTAAAGTGTGCAAATATTTTTGTTTCTCCCCATCTGTCCAATGGATTTAGTTCCGTTGACCTCAATTCCCTTGTGGCCGTTGCCGTTGTTATTGTCTCTATAGTTCATCTCACTTCAGAGAAAACCCATATTTTCTCACCATTATCATTATGCACTGCCTAACCGCCACGAACAAACTTCTCCAAAACGCGGGATTTTATAGGAAGTTAGATACATAGTGCTGCGCGTTGGCTGTCAACATTGTCAACTGAATCCACCAGCATTATAGCATAGACAAGTGTTTGATCAATCATTGGAGCCGATGCGATGGGAACTTCCGTACACAGCAAAGCGGGGCAAAGGCAGAGGCTGCTAGAAAATTAGAAATGGTTCCGGAAAGAAAGTCAGGAGAGAACGACTTCACATTCCAGTAGTGCAACTTTTATGAAGCTGGACAGGAGGACATTTCCGCAGTAGCAAGCAATTCGATTTGGATCAGTTTTCACGGACACTTTTCCGTTTCTCCCATTTCCTGTTTTGTTCATTTCCTCGCAAACAAATCACTGTTTTGTCACATACGTGACGGAGTCGGGCAGAGAGTGACATAGATGTGCGGGGCGGAACAACGGTCCATATAGTGAATCGAAACTCTTGTGATGCATGATGAAATTCTCCATAGTTGTACTTGCACGTCGTCTAACATTTTAAACACACAAGAGTGCGTATCGGCAATAATAGATTGTTATTGTACGGTGTGTCTGTACTATTTGTAAAGTGTAGTAATGTAAATTATCAAGTTTCACGAGTCCTAACTATTAATTCAGTCATTAAAAAATCTCAGTTCCATAACTGCTCTTCAGTGCATACGCTAAGAAAATCAAGCAAAATATCTCTTTTGCATCTAAATTTTGTTCATATCACCCTCCAATAATCGTTTCGCCTTGTTCCGTTTGCCTTGCTCCCGTTCTTCTTCACCCAACAAAGCTGAAATGAAACTACCACTTTTTTGGCAATGAATTCCCCTTCCCTGTCCGCTCAGACCGGGGAAAGGACGTAACTGTAAAGCTGAAACCTACTACAATTACTCATCAATCACACGAGTAACTACTTGAGCCCCTCCCATCACTTCGGGTGAACCAAAACTATGAGAAAAGATATTTAGGTAGTGGAGCACTTAAACTCGAGGTACGTATTCATTAAAAAAAAGAGCCTCCACAACCTAATATTATCAACGGACCATAACGCTAACCAACTTTGTACATTTTTTATCCGTCATGAATTGCGATTTCGGCTACTCCTACTCTCTCACCGTAATAAAAATACATGTATCGCGTTACAGGCAAAAGAAAAAGTCTGATAATATGCATGCATGCATGCCTCTTGAAAGAAAATCTCTGCCGGCAACTTCAACCCGGATAAATTTAGTAAACTTTTTTCCTCCCCCTTTCCTCTCCTCCTTCTCCTCCTCCTCCTCCTCTTCCTGGAGTGGAGTTGCAGTGGAAGCAGACGACGAAACTAATTCATCCACTTAAACTTGCGACAAGTATGTACATCAGCATCAGCAGCAGTTTATTTCGTTGGATTGCATACAATTTTCCACTTTTACTTTGCCATATATGAACAATTGGATTCTTCTGCTCTTGCTTCTGTAACCGAATCAGAGAGGAGAGGAGTATAGTATTAGCGGTGTGAAGGACGAGAGAATTCATCTCTGGAGTGGAGTTTGACTTTCTGCCATCCATTCACATCTTAACTCTCACTTTCAGAGAATGTCGAATAAAGACCAAAAAAGTAATAATTCTTTCTCTTTTTTTTCTCTCCATCTTCACATTTTCCCAGAATTCATTGCAACTTGCAACAACGGAAGAAGAAAAGAGAGGGAGGGAAACTCCGTACAAGATAATATGAATACGAAGGCAAAACCTAAGTAAGTACAGATATTTGGATCCCTTTATAACTACTACTGAAGATAAGAAAGAAGGAGCTGGATGCTCGAGTGTTTTACCCAAACGAATAGTGCAAAAATATAGGTACTACACGGCGAGTGGCGAAAGAAAATGCCAACTTGGCAGCCATAAATTTTCTACTCAAAATCCATTGATAGGAGGACACATGGTTTTGCAGCAAGGAACACAATAGCTTTCTTCAAGGGTATACTCCTTAAACATGTTTTCCAAAGCACCTACCTACATACATTTACGAGCGTCTGGGATTGGGAGAATCGGTTAGAAAATGATATCCGTGAAACGAGCGAAACCACACTGGGAAAAAGCAGAGTTGCGACGAAGACAAAAAATAAAGCTACTGGAGTACATATATTTAAAATCACAAGAATTTCCCCGACTCCATATCCCTCCACACATATTTTTCTTTGTAACAAAGCGACCGCCATGCATGCCATGCCATGTGGGAACCATAATATATGCAATATGGACATATCCATGCAAATGCGAGTTTGAATGGTAAACCAAATCACACTTGTGTTCTCTCTCAGCAATATGCCATCTGACAAAAAAATACCTCCACACCCGTTTTCCCCACCGATATTATTCAAGGGAGGGAGGGAGGAAAAACCTCACCAAACCTGCCAAGATCACACCGAGTGATTGGCATCCACGTAAACTATAAAAAAAGTTTTTGGGTTTACAAGTAAGAACGATGGAAAGAAGGGGAAATAATAAAAAAAGTCTATCAATAGGAAGTAAAAAAGGGGAGGAAAACGATAGAAAGAAGGAGGAGAAAAAAAACTATTTTCGCCATCTATAAAAACTGTATGTTCGGATTGTGCAATCGAATATCCAACTGTATTACATAGTCAAATAGTTTTGGGACAAAAAAAGTCAAAATACGGGCATTTAAGCATATATATAAGTCATGCACGTAATGTACTATTCATAGGCCCGTGACATTTTTTACAACCACGGTACGTCGCAATAAGACACTATCTCTGTCGCAGCTTTAGGAAAGCGGTGGATGTGCATATATATTGGATGAAGCTACATAAATACGGATATTTTTTTAAAACTTACCGATAAACCAAGGATTTCGGGTATTGTTTCTAACATTGAGATTTAGAAAGTACTGATCAAATCCTTTCACCTTTTCGGCCTTTGGCTGTACACTGAGAGTACCTTCCACTTCCCGTTCATTCCCGTCGGAAACAAGAGTCCTCGCACTCCAACCATCTGATCCAATCCACGCGAATGAGCCTGTTTCATTTCGCTTACGAACTGCTCGCATCAGCGCTTTCACTTCTTGGTCTGATCCATAAATGATGACTCCTAAAAGGGAACAAGAAGAAGAAGAAGAAAAAGAATCTCAGAAGAAAGCTTATGTATATAGAGGACCTTCATCGTTCATATTATGCCGGTGGTAGTGGTGACTTGCTGAAGAAACTGGAAGTGAGAATAAAGGGAAGTGTCAGGTGATGAAACTTGACACTAAGGGCTATGATCAAATAAAGATATTTCTTTGTGCTGCCATAGTTCAAAGTGAAAAAGAAGTTTTTGACGGGATATGGCATTCAAAATCCCATCAGCACGGAAGAGAGAAGGAGAGAGAGAGAGAGGCAGCCGAGAGGAGAGTTATTGGAGACTCTCCCACTTCGTTTTTTCTACTCATTTCGTAAATACGTTTCGGAGAAAGATGCTTCTTAAGCGGAGGCGGGTGTGCAGTACCCTCCAAATCCTTTACCTGTCCTAGAAACACAAAGTGGAATATTATTTTGAGAATAATGACAGCAGCATTCAAATAATGTGCTCTTCAGGCAAAAGTCTTCCATTTTTGTAAAAAGAAAGGAGTTGAACACGTATATAGGTCATTTTTTTGTTCGGAGGATGTAGTCGCTCGTTCATCGTACTTAGAGTTATTGGAGACTCTCTCCCACTTCGTTTTTTCAACTCATTTCGTAATACGTTTCGGAGAAAAAGATGCTTCTTAAGCGGAGGCGGGTGTGCCGTACCCTCTAAATCCTTTACCTGTCCTAGAAACACAAAGAGGAATATTATTTTGAGAATAATGACAGCAGCATTCAAATAATGTGCTCTTCAGGCAAAACTCTTCTTTTTTTGTAAAAAGAAAGGAGTTGAACACGTATATAGGTCATTTTTTTGTTCGGAGGATGTAGTCGCTCGTTCATCGTACTACACCATATTGAGCCGCTTAAACACATGCCAGGTCTGATTACACTTTTGATTACTCACAATCATGATCAGAGGGCTTTTTACACTTCATAAGTTCATTTTTCATCTCCGCTCTATTTTGATTCGGGGCGAACACCTCCTCTTCATCCTCCTCCTCCTCCTCTCCTGCCTGATATGTTTTATCTGCAAAAACTGGAACAGTGGAAAATACGCGAGCCAGCCAACCTGGCATCATCATCATCATCATCATTTCAACTTGTGTGATCATTGGAGCGGGACGGAATTGTGTTCAGTTCATGTTCATACCTGTAACAAAGGCGATTGTCTAGCCCGAGCTCATAATGAAAGCGAAAAAAAGAAATGGCTTCATTTAAGAGCACACAGTTGACTGCATTTATTCCCTTGAAGGATAACACGCAAGTCTAGTCTATCAACTACAGAGGAAAATTATTTAGAAAGTTCTATAAGTACTATGTGTATGCCACTCTAGTTGAATGTATGCGTCTGTGTGTGTGTGTATCAACATGAACATCAATTTTCCCCTTTCTACTGAACAAATGATATCAACCTAACGTAATAACTAACGGCTTGGGTGAAACTCTTAAATCGAGCCATGTCGTGAAGGGGAGGTGTAACGTACCTCTATACTATTTTACAAGGTATATATTCCATTCCATTCCATATCCGATCCGAAGTAATTCACCATGTCGAAGAAAAAAATCCTTTGGGGATTCTCCTCCTCCTTCCCCCTTTTTACCCAACTATTAAGAAAGCTGCCTAAGAAATCCCATGGATTTGAAGTACATTTTCGGAGCAAGAAGAACGGATAAAGGAAAGTGGGAGAAAAACATAAACTTGAAATGTTTGCTCAGGCTAAGATAGACTGGGTGTGCATACACATACTGTGGTGCATGCACATTTTCATTTTTCCACTTTCACACAATCGAAGACGCACACAAGGTATAAACGTCAGTTGGTAGTTCAACCTAATCCGTCTCCGTACAATTAGAAAAGTGGGCAATTAGGCGAGTAGTAGTGCACTAGTGCACACAATCTATTCCAATTCATTTTAACAATGACACACACTTGATGAAACCACATCATTCCACACATCAAGACAGATGACATGCATTTTTTGCGTTTAAAGTGAAAATTGCACAGAGATAACATAACATTAATTACAGAGTAAATTACTTCCTAACGCCAACTTGTACATTTTTATGACAACATCTTGATTTATAGTGAAGAGAGGAGATGTGTTGCAGTTACAGAATGAGTATTATGGCACATTTCCATTTATCCTAAACTACCTGCCCACCCCGCGCGCCATATAAGTTAATTCCATCTGCCACCAATGCTGCCGTATCACACAGATCTGGCTTCGCGTTTGTGATTCGTTGTATATGAGCTGACTAGAGGCAATCCCATTCGAAAGCGAGGAAAAGGGACTTATATAGAGTCATCGTAAGAAATTCCAGAATTTTCGTAGCCGCTCATTCGTAACGTGCGTGTCTACAGTCATCCACCAACTCGTTCCTTTTTTCTCTCAAGTGCATAATAACCATATAACAGATACGAACCAGATGGTAACGTTTCATTCATCCCCGCCGCTTACTATTCATATTACGAATCAAGGTTTATTCGTGAGTGAGTGTGAGTGAGCGAGGATGAATGGGAAAAAGAAAGAAAAAAAGAGAAGAGAGGATAAGAGCAGAGTAGAGCAGAGAGAGAGAGAGAGAGAGAGAGAGAGAGAGGAAAACCACAACATAAGTTTTAAGCATGGCAATGTTATTTCTTGGCCTTTCGTGCTAACAACTTTCCTCTGCCAAGATTTCTCTACAAAATGGGAACTGGAATGTAGTCGGCAAAATGAAGAAAAAAAGTCCAAATATACAACCAGAGAAATCCTTTACAACTTTACAACCATGTACCTACTATATACCTCCTCGCTCGGTTTCCCTATTTCCATAGTCAAACAGAACGTTTATTTTTTTCTTTTCTCTTTTTCCTCTCCCGAAAACCATAGGCTTTTGTACATAAATAAAAAAAAGTGGAGGATATTTTACTAGTTGTATAAAATAAAGTAGGCATTGTGTTCCCTCCAGCTTGTAAACTGACAAGGTAGTAGAGAGGTGATTGGGTTCAGTTTAAAAAATACAAAAACTCTGGACGACGACGACGACTAGACAATAAACCGCACAAAAAACTATTGAAAGATGCTTCGGAGCTCTGGTTCTGGTTGCTTTGCTGTGTGAAGCTCTTCTGCCTGCAATTTTCAACAACCTATACAAACCTCCTGGCGATATACTCATCCCTTTTTCAATTGTGCGCCTGGATAGTCAACCGACGGCAAGAAGGGACGAACGGCCGTAAAATGTATTCAAAACATGAGGCATGTTTTTGTCATGCTGTTTACTTTACTGCACCACGTGCATTCCCTCTTCCCTCACCCGTCTTTTATCACGCAATGACGCAATATAGTAGTAGCAGGTAACAGCATATGGCGGTTTGGGTTTATCTGGGAATGGAGGATAATATAGAATGTAGCTGAGAGTGATGGAGCAGGTAATATCAGTAACAGTTAAGGATCACGACGGCATCATACCACCATACCACCGTGCAGCGCAGTTTCGCCTGCAGCCGGACTGTCTTAATGTGAACCGTCTTGATTTCATTTCATCCCCATCTTCGTTCGTCGTCCCACTTTGAATGCAGAGTATAGCTTACAGCTTACCTAAATAATGCAATTTCCTCTGCGAGGCATTTGAAATAAGATTCCCATCACTTTCACTCTTTTTCCCATTAATTTGCGGAAGAGATATGTGCTGCTCACGTGGTGATGTGATGAGATGATGTGACATCACGTTAATCACATTGAGAGATGCAGTGATGTCAGGTATGAAAAAGAGGTTATTTAAAGGTGAAATCGTTTTGAAGACTTTCACGCCGATATTTGTAATGTGAAAATCCAGTATGTCCTGATTGTTAAGTAGGTAAAACATTACCAGTGCGGTCTATTGTATTAAAACTTTGGTATGCAGTAGTGTATATTGTAGTAGCGTTACAAGTATGCTAAAAGTTTAACATGCCACCGGTGGCATTTGTACTTGACTGATACAAGCTAAATCTACTATGAGATAGGTACATAGTGTTTTTAAATTACGACAAACGTACAGCCTCGGTGTTATGATACGATTTATGGAAATGGATAGTGGAAAAGATACAAGAGATTATTAAATGAAAAATATACAAGCGGTGATAGTTTGGACTCGGTAGTAGTTTCAGCCATTTCATTTCCTTCCACGTGAAAGTGCTCCCTTTTGGAAATCAAAAATAATGAGAACAATAACACTTTAATATGATTATGACTGTTTCCACTTTCCCTCCCGGGAAAACTACTACTACTACTTCTATGTACAACTGCACTCTGGATGGAACGGTGTTGATGCTGAAAATATCGACTACCCATTCTCCCACGAGCTACAGTTTGCTTCTTCGCAACTGGTGAAGCACAAAAATGGATTTTTTCCCTCCTTATCTCAATATCAGACTAGGAGCGTGGCTAGTTTCGCATAATAGGAGGGGTTTGCAAACGTATTAGCATAATTCACAATTCTACTCTAAAATCGTCTCCGTGTCCATTGTTGTATAGAATGAGCTTCAAGAACATCGTATTTACGAAGGGATTTATGTGCACAAAAATTAAACTGTTGAGCTCTGGAATGCAATATTGACAAGCGTCGTTGTTATATAATTTTAGCTCTCTTATGCTCATCGCGACAATCAATGCAAGAACATCCAGGATTTCCCAGATATAGAACATTTGCGAGTTTCAAGAATCAAACTTCATTTCCTCGGTTGTTTAACGAACAATAACATCGTATTGGTTTATTTAGTTCAGAGTTGGGTATCGGTAGAGATTGCAGTAGTGAAATCCTGCAGTATCAGTAGAGATACCAGTATTTGGAGATTGGTACTGGTATTTCTGCTGACATTAAAATTATGAAAATACTGCTACTTCTACTGCAGCTGAAAATATCAAAGTATCGATACTGGTACTTCTATTGATGAATTTAAACTTCAAGTATCAAGATTGACATTTCTGCTGCTATAGTCTACCGATACCACAAACGGATATAGTTAACCTACTTGCTTACATACATGCTGTATATGTTACGAATCTGGATGCGGCAGCTTAGTAATGCATATTGTAATGAATGATAATACCAGTTAAGCCAACAAGTAAAAACACAAAAAGATAATTTACATTATTCAGATCACTAATTGTAAATATACTATATATACATAACAGATTCATTTAGGTATTAACTTGTCAACCGCCGTGCCTTCCGACTAAACTCGTGCAGCCCTCAGGGTGTACTTGATTAAAATCAGCCAACAGCTAACAACGTGACCCAGGAGCATACAACATTATCCTATTTCAAATTCTCGCAAAACTTACTATGCTTAAGCTAATCTCGCAATATAAAATTTAGAAATCGTATTGTTTTGTATAAACTCCCATTTTATCCCATTAGTCCACCCTTCGAAACTCGAAAAGTACGCTTAATTACTCTTTGTTTTGACACTAATGCTTTTTTGTGTAAAACAACTTTTACTGTATCACGTTACCATTTTGTCCCTGTCCAATTTTCTAGCTATACTGCGATGTTTTTACTAAATGGCTAGCTAATTATAGTCCTTATGCTAGCCAACTAGTCCATGAAAATTACACCATTTGAATGAACCGAACCATTATGGATAATTAATTAACTGGAGTAAAACAGTAAAAACATTAATTAGCAATCGACCCCCTGCCGAGTGGATGATATTACCAATTCTGATTTGTAATGGTACAGGAACAGCAATCCAATCACCATTACATACTGCTCGGCTTCATTTCCATAACCCTTTTGTAGTAATACATATACCGCCGCAGTTTAGTGTAGCTCGTGTGTATGTACCAGCTTTCTCCTTCATATTTAACGGGGTGTTGCTCGCCATAAACTTCAGCAAGATTTACTACCATTTTTGGCGGATAATGAATGAATAATCATACATTGCTTTTACCTTTCGCTTTTCCAGCCACAAGTTTATCGACGATCCGCTCATAGCTATCTTCTCCAGCCACACCAGAATCCTTCACCAGCTTCTCCTTTGCAGCGATACAGATGTCGTTCTCTGGAAGCAACTTCTCCAGCTCTTCAAACGCCTAAAAATTGAAAATGGATAAAGAAAGAAAAAGATTATTCCTTGCTTGGAAATTCGAAACGAAACTTTCAATATAGAGAGGTGGAGCCAAAAAAATGCACGAAATTTTAACGCAACTCTCATATGTATAACCTATTTCTTTTTTCATAGAAAAATCCCAACTTTGGCGAGTCTTTTCTTTGTATCATGATAAAGCAAGTGCGAAATGAATGATTAATATGTCATTTCTCCGTAAATAAAATATGACTTATCATAATCAAGTATTTAAATATGGCTCTGGTACGGATCGATATACAAAACGGAAATTATGGGTTTACTGGAAGGAAAGCGGAGAACATCAGGGAAAAATGAGCGAGTGTAGGAGTACACTGGATATTATTTTTCTCCTCAGCTTTTTTGGAAACGGTAGTAATGGAGCATGAATCGTGGGAACAACAACGGTATTTTGCATAATGACTGTTATGGAATGTGCGTCAAAGCTTGGAAAATGCTTATCGTATGGCAACTCGACTCGCTTTAAGAATACGCAACGTCATCATCCTTTACAACTCGATTCGTGGGCGCAGGGCCACATCCACCCGAGAAATGATGTACCTATTCAGATATTCCGTGCGTGAAGACGTATTTTTTTCGAGAAAAATGGAAAATGAAAGCCATATAAAAATTTTATTCGATCTGCTTCTCGAGCCAAAAAACAGACCAGATGTCTGACATTTTTCCAAAGACACAGACATTTTCATGCGTGTTTTAATATTATCGTAAGCAAAGCATTTCTTCAAAACCCTAAACCCCACCGGTTATATTGCCAGTGGGAGGCATATTAGGTTTTTTTTGTCTGTCCCAGCCCCGATGTAAACAACAATTTGAAAAGGTTTCATGGGCTCAATTTATTTTGCCGGGAAAAAAGTATTTCGTAGAATAATTTGAATTCTTTCCGGCAATCCAGACAAGACGAGAGGCCTAATAACTACACATTTTTCCTAAATTAATAAAAATATATTTATTTACTTTTCGATTTCTTCATCTTACTTTAATTTCGGTGGCGTTTATACCGGAGGGCTTAATACAGGGATATTATAATAACTGTGTACTTTAGTTTAGTATGTAAATAAATATCTTATGACTGTAACCGTCTGATCTGGAATTTACTGGGCGAATAAAACAATGATGATGATGATGATGTTCCTTTAAAAATGTTTAAAAGGTTAAAGTTGAGTTTGAATTTTGAGTATGAGCAATGCCGGACTGAAAAATTATCAGAATCCGTGCTGTAGAATTAGTTAATAGATAATCCATAGGTAGGTGTCAAATAGAAATGTAGACTAGTCTGGCTATCCTGAATCAGTTCATCTGATATTTTCAATAATTTTGCATGCACTTTTTTCCTTCAGCTAAATCCACTGATACACTTGCAAATGCATTTTTCATTGAGACATTTTCCGAGACATTGTGTCTGTCAATAATAATGCCATCATCCTATTCTACAACTGCTGAGTGCATGATTTTTCTTCAAATCCCTGGAACACGTGCCAAGATTGTAGCATCATCCTCCACATAAAATAAGGGCGTGCTGAAAATTTCTTTTGTATTTATTCCAATAAAAACCAAACCGGCTCTCTGGGTTTATAGAGCAGAGTTGAACCCTGCATGAATATTTCTTTAAGCATCCATGGCTTATAATTATCTATCGGGAATCAAATACCAGGCTGTTTTATTTCTTTTGGCATTCGGAACATGACTTTGGCAGTGAAAAATATAAAAAGACGCGATTCCCGTAATGCAGTTGTGTAGTTTTGGTTTTTACTTTGCGATACTTTATATTCCTTCCTCACTAGCCGCAATGCAAAACGGTTTGTAATTTATGATGGTCCGCTGGAAAGTGCACTTTTTTTCTATTCCAGCAAAAGAGATGAAGTATGAACATGAACTACAAATTGATTTAGTTATTTAAATTGCCATTTCCATTTATCGATTAAACCCCTCCTTCCAGGACTAAAATAGGCACGGGTGATTTCCCATTCAAATAAATTGCCAAACAAATTGGTGGAATTATGGAGGAAAACGAAGTGGGAAAGCCGTGTGCTGTATTTTTTTTTATTTTGTCGTGCCTACTATCCATTATTCTTTCCCCATCAACAACAAAACGCGCTGTTATTGGAGAGCGCTCTAGCAAGTTGGTCTTTTGAATATATAAAAGCGAAAAAAAGCAAATCCGAGTTGCTGAAAAATGGAAAGGGTAAGGAAGGAAGGAGACCGGGTTGGTTGTAAAGCGGTAGTACTCACCTTGATCCCGTAATTCGATTCCTCGTAAATAATGGATACATACTGCCAGCCAAACTTTTTCACAATTTCCACCATCGCTTTCACCTGATTCTTATCGGATGGGATTGTCCTGGAAAAGAACTCGAACCGCTGTTTGTTGCTCAGCTCGGGGCTGGTAGAGAAGTAGGATACCTGGAAAATAGAAAAAGAGATAGAAGAAAAAAATATAATAATAATTGAATGAAAGGGTTGTCCGCAAAATCCGGAAAAGTAACAAGTCACCCAAGGACGGACACTAATAGACATGACTTGTCTAGTGATAATGAAATTGGAACGAGTGTCATTGAGACAGGCACGTTTACTTGCTCTACACGTGCATGCAGGTAGCGTATCACAAAACATGGGCTTAAAGCATGGTTGTTTTGTTACGTTGTGTTGCATACAGCACTCACTCGCTGGATTAACCAAATGATTTTCGTTATCGGGCAGTTCACCGGGTTGAGATTACGTGAGTTTGAAATGAAAATAACTTTAGTCCGCATTAGTTTTACATATCAACAACATCAAGCAAGACGTTGTAGCAACCTTTTAGTTCGTATGTGCTATGGGGAAAAGGTAAATTGCATGTTGGCGTAGAATCGCATCACACTAAGATAACTTTAAAGTTTCCTTTTCTAAATCATCCCAACCCAAACTCTACAAACAATAATTATTGTTCGCCACGTACAAACTTCACGGTCATAATTATTATTACAATGGGTTCCAATAACTTTTTCCAAATTCTCACAATCCTCCTCCTAATCTACCATAGATTAAATGCCCAGTGTGAGCCTCGTCGGCCGTGCTTAGCCTCTCTCATAACTCACGATTACTGCTTAATTAAATAAACTAGTCCATTATTTTGGCGAGCAAGGAAAGGAGTGGGTTGGTAGGTTGTGTATTCAATATTATCACCAGCAAAAATTTTGTGGAGCAGCAGTCGACCCGGAAAAGCCCACCAAAAATTATGGGAATATCCCCAAAATTCCAATAACTTCCATTGCCGAAGACTCCATTCCACCGCACCGCCGTCTAAATAACGTAGCTGTGTGAAATAGAAAGCGAGCGTGTTCTAATGAGAGTGGTAGCCGTTATTGGAGGGTCGTGCCCGTACACGCTCTCTCCAAGAAAGTTTTCACCGCTCGTACGGAGGAGTTGAGTTGAGCGAACCTATTGTGCGTTTTTTTAGCTACCTGTTACAGCCACCAACATTAAACTTTCATGATGCAACCACCGCACCGCGCATCGGGAGAGAGAGAGAAAACTAGTAGTACAGGCTTGCCTAATATAGACTTTAGAAAAAAACCACCTCTCACACCTAGCAAACTTGTACGTGTAGCTACGGGAGAGCTATACATTATTATTAATGAGCCCCTCTGTATCCGTCGCTCCCATTGTCTTTTTGTTGTCCTTTTCCCGTTTCATTCCTTCGTTCTACACATTATTATTTTTTGTCGCCTTTTTCGCAAAAAGTTACTCTTTCCATTTATTTTTCCACTTTAGCCTCCCCTCTCTTTTCTTTCTTCTCCACACTTCATCCGATCCCTGTAATTTTTCGCCAAGGAAGGAAAAGGAAACTCAAAAGAAAAACTGGTTCACGCATGTAGACATTTCAATATTGGGAAAGTTTTCCACTTGAGGACTCGAACCAAAAGTCTGCCCACACATCTATTTACATTATGAATAGGGGCGAATTCAATTTCACTTGGAGATTTCAAAGAAAAGAGGGGATGTGGATGAAATCCGAGAGAGAGCAAAGACTGATTTCTGTTTACTCACGCTGGTGGTGGTTCTCTTCTCTCTCTGGTTCAATCAAAGAGTCGTTTCTTTGAAGAGGATAAACAGATTGGGATGGACAAAAAAATATATAAAAAATACATGGAACTGGTGGGCTCTATATAATAATATTATTATTATTGCATAGACAACTATATATAGTTTACATACACACGAGTTGGACAAGATATCACATTTCATATTTTCCCCTCTAATCTTGAATTGTGTTTGGAGGTGGAGGATATGAAATGAATGAGGATGAGGAGTGGTGTGTGTGTGTGTGCGGTGGTGGTGGTGAGGAGGTTTGGGTTATATATAGGTAGGCGAATAAACAGATTATTTTCTTAGCTCCCCATATTCACGAAGGAATCAC
Organism: Dicranocentrus wangi; assembly: GCA_036850665.1. NCBI lineage: Eukaryota > Metazoa > Arthropoda > Collembola > Entomobryomorpha > Entomobryidae > Dicranocentrus > Dicranocentrus wangi. The sequence continues at coordinate 8,667 of JAANSN010000142.1, read as the reverse complement.
TATAAATCTTCCACTTTCCACTCGACCAATTTCCCAAGTTTTTCTTTTCCCCCTTTCTCGTCTTCTCCCTTTCTTGATAAACTTGGTGTGCGGGAAAGGTGCGTGTGTTTGGAATAAAAGGAGGGAAATAAAGGGAATCCAGTTAGTGCGAAATGAACAGGAAAGGAGAGAAGGAAGAAAGGAATAAAAATGTTTTTTATTCGGCCGACTAAAACGTGCATCCGTGCACTTGCCTTGTCTTCTTGGTGGTTTTTTTTATTCGGGGTTATTCTTCTCACACCACACAACTCCATCCAACTCATATTTCATTTCTCAAGTCTAAAAACCAAGACCTAATACAAAAGTTTCTTTATTGTAAACTTTGCCCAAGAAAAGATGGTATACCCACAAAAAAAAGAATAGTAAGTGGAAGTGGTGTGTGTCTGTGTGTGCAAAGAATACTTTTTTTTGTTTAGATAACTTGGCATTATTGTTGAAGCAGATTCGGGGAAATCGATAGAGATACAGAGAAACATATTATTATAGTGGTTATTCAGAAAAAGTTTTTTTTTCTGGTGTGCCCTCGTCGTGATACATATGTATGTAGCGGACGTGGGTGCAAGATGAGTTCAGCACAATAAAAGCCGCCCAGTTCCCAGTTCCGATACATTTGTGTAACTTTTGCAAACAATCAGTGGAGAAGAAGTCGAGGAGGACTTTCTTCTTGGGCTTCCTACTTTTTTTATCTACTTTTTTACTTTTTTTAGGAGAAATGTGGACTGATCGGGGGGAAGTGGTCATTCTGTATGATGATTTTTTTACATTAAGGAAATTGCACAGATGCACAAACAACCGGGGAAAGAATTCCTTCTCCACATAAGTATCTTCTCTAAAAGCAAAAGGATAACAAGGTTTCTTTTTAAGCCAAAGCCGAGCCTCTGTCACGCATTCTTTCCTCCCAACTTTTGACCGTTGTTCCCTGTTGTCTGTCGGTGGTGGTGGTGCACGTTCCACCTTGCTGCACAGGTAGAGGTACGGACGGACGCGGCTGGCTTGCAATCCCCGACAGTTTAGTGTTTCTCTCTCTCTCTCTCTCTCTCTCTGTCCCAATGACCTGATCTCGGGAGTGAGATACACCGCATGCCATCATTTTTTTTTCTTTCCAGTGGTGATATCAAATGCTCGTTTCTTCACAATGGGCACATAAATCAACTACACATAGTAATCACTGCTCCTCTCTCTCTCCCTCTCTCTCCAGAGTAATAAAATACTACATGCTATATATTGCCAAACCAAAGGACGCGGCGGTGGTATCGGTATCTCTCTCTTCTCTTTGCCCTTGTTCAACAACATGGACCTCCTCTCAAGTACAACCCATTTATCTCAAATCGCTGAAAACTGGGAAAAGGTAGTATAGTAGTTTGGAGAGCGTGAACAAACCGGCTCGTAAACTTTCTCCATTACGTCAACCTTTCCGAGAGAGCTGCTCCTGCTGCTGCTACTACTGCTGCCTGCTTGTGTGATTTGATCTAGAGGTTTGATGATAGACCCGATATCCCTGTTTGGTTGGAGGAGGGAGAGAGCAAATGCTTTGTCAATTACTCCGGACGTATGACACTATAAAAGTTGCTCACTAGGTACAATGTATACCACACACAATGTGTGCTCTAGGAAAAAGTAGGACGAACCCGAAAAACGTCTACTTTTTCCTCCAAAAAAGAGCCGAACATATATAAAGTATAGCGAAAAAAGTTATTAACCGGAGGAGGAGGATAACGGAAGGAAGGAAGCGATGTATAACGGTTATTTCTGGGCTAGCATTCATGCATTCACTCATGCACATCCCAATTCCAACATTCCTTCCAAAACCCCCCAAAAAAACCCCAACTTGCATATGCTAATGTTATAAATGGGGGGAAAGTGGAAAAGGCTCTCGGATTCACTTATTCCTGGTGCTGGTGGTGGTGGGTGACAGGAATTTTTTATGGACCGACTAAATACAACGGCATAATAATATACTTTTCCCAGCATTTGGGAAAACATAGCCCAGCCATCCTGAGCACATCATTCTTTTCCACCGGAAGATAAAAGTAAAGTGCGGAATAGGTAGTCATAGTCTCCTTACTCCTTACCAGCTCAGAATTATAACCCGAGGCAGGAGGAGGAGGAGGAGGGGGAGGGTGTCTAGAAAGTGAAAAATAACACTGGCTATACATGACCACACAATTCTCATCGTCAGAGCCAGAGAAAGAGAGAGTGAGGTTGAGTACAGTTTCAATTCAAGAGCTTCCCGGTGCACTTACAACATAAATATGTTATACCAAGTGGGTATCGTATCCATTGAGTTCAGCGAGAGAGAGAGAGGAGCTTTTTCCTCCTCTTGTGTTGTTGTGGACCCGAGGAACGGAAATCCAGTCACAACGGAAAGCCCTCTCTTTCTTTTCACTTTCTCTCCATCCTACAAACAAGCCATACAACATTTCGGCAAGAAAAGCACTTACTTACTTACTTACTCCAAGAGGCTCCCCACGTTTTTTTAGGGGGAGCTCAAGGGAAAGTGGCGTGTTTATGTGGACAGACACAGACACAAGACAACGAGGAGCATAATATAGGTATAGGAGGGAGTTGCATAAGTTGGAAAAGTTTTTTTTCTCTCTTGGTTCATTCAAATTATATGAGTTGAAATGAAGTGGTGTGGTGTGGTGTGGTGGTGGTGGAAGTTGAGTTGGTCGAACCAAGTTCGTATATTATATCCTTTCTCATTCTCACTCTCACAGCTCACCACGGTCGAGGAAAGGAGTTGGAGCTGGAGTTGAAGCAAGAAATGCATCACCATCACCTTCTTCCTCATAGTCACTTGCAAAATGGTAGCTTACTAAAAATTACCGAGTGAGTGAGTTTATATGCAAGAAAGAGGACCATCATCATTTTCCTTATAAGATCGCTTCCGTTCCGAGAGATGATATTACTTCGACACTCGCTTTTCCCATATATATTCCCAGTCTGTCAAGCAAGCTGCTCGCGTGCATCATTCTCCTCTCTCTCTCTCTCTCGCTGGATACTGTAAACTCATGTATTTTCCCTTCCATCAAGGAAAAGGCTTGCATGTGGAAAACGAACCCGACAAAGATTTTTTTCTCCTTTTCTCTGAGCAGAGTCTGGAGCTGGAGAAGGAGTTTTGTAGACGGAGGAAGAGAGAAGAAAGCAAGGAAGGAAGTCCAAGAAGCTAGGCCTTCTTTTTTTTCTTGGATGATAATAACGCATGTAACTCAACCGAAACTATTGAAGTTGGTTAACCTCAGCTAGTGAAAAACCCGGAGAATCTTAGCAAATAACACGTCTTTCATGACTATATACACAACAGTATATCATTATGATGTACAACAGTATGAGTTTGTTTTTTCACTATAAGCACCACAGCTGCAGCAGCGTCACTTGATCCCAGTCTCATCCTTCTTGTCGTGTCTGCTTTCCTGTTTGGAAATACGCCTCTCTCTCTCTCTAACTGCAACTCGCTGGTTGCATGTGTCTGGTCAAATAATGGAGAGAAAACAGAGAGGAGAGAAAACAACTATATAGATGACGAGAGAGAAAAAAAACCTAAGTTGAGGACGGCCTGGTTTTTGGTAGTGTAGGATCGAGCGACATTGCATTCAACAGCAAGAAACATGTCTTGTGTGCTCCGTTTTTTTTATCTCCACTTAGCAGGGGACACATATTATTTGTATCGGGGGTGTCTCCTGGGTTTCTTCTCCTTCCCTTGTTGCCACACACGCAGCCATAATTTCGATTATATCCACTTTCAGCAGAAGCAGTGTAACCTCATATCATAACCATTCGTCGTGTGTGTGTGTGTGTGTGTGTGTGAGTACAACCATAGTCACATCATCAGCCCGGTGGCGTGAGTGAAAAGAGAAAGGCGAAAATTGACGAGTAAAATGGAGCATAAAGTGTAGTAGTGTGTAGTTCTTTTCATAAAGGGTTTATATCAAGGAGTCGTCGATATAAAAACGAGGCTCACTTCAAGTTGTTTTTGCCCTGCTGAAAAAAAAAGTTGAGCCAATGTTACTGCTCAACTCTCAACTCAGCTCTGTGGTCTACTCTAAAAATATAAGAATTCAATGGAACACTTTACTTTACACAAAATTCATATTATTCAGTCAAGCATAACAAGTCGACAAAATGATTCGTTCGTGTATACTTAGGTACGTACCTCATAGCAGTCAACTGCGAAACGTTTCTCAAAAAATACATATTATATGTACCTATTCCCACCAAAAAGTAAAATACGGCCTATATATATATTCCTATTCCAATCCGGTCATGAATGTGCATGAGGCCAATTTGCTTTTGACACTGAATAATTCGAAGAAAGACCTTTTCCCCATTCCCACCATTCTCTCTCCATATGGAGGTGTAGTGAGTGGAGTGAGGCTGGCAGTCAGGTTGTGAGGAGGAAAATCCTGCGATTCCTTGGAGTAAAAAGATTTTTGGTGTCTACAAGCTTCGTCATTTTGAGGCTGACTCCCAATGGCTACATATAATTCAATGAAGCATGATACAGGCCCCCACTTAATTCACTGATGGACCCATATATATATATCCCCTGCCTTCACGGGAGGGGGGAAACAGGGGAAGAAAAAATGTTTTTTTCTCTCTCTAAAAGTAATAAAGGCAAGTAAAATGGCATGACCTTCCAGAAGCAGCAGCAAGCACAGCTTGCCCTATCTTTGTGGTTCAATGAGTGCCCATCAATATCTAATGAAAAATGATGCTGTTATAGCCGGCCATGGTGCGTGCAACAACTGATGTGTTTCCAGCCATTGGTTCTGCTCTGGCGAGACCAAAACTCACTCTCCAACTCCAACCTCCGCGCAATGAGAGGGGCTGGAGCGTTGGAGAGAGCCTCAAAACATCTTGAATTGATTGTAACAATAGGAGAAACCTGAGCGCTCGTCGAGCCCTTTAGGGATATGATATTTTTAGGTGCGGTCGTATCATTTAAAAGGGTTGAGTAGTCCCATATGTTTTAATGGAGACGGTCGTGGAAGGCGAAATCCTTAATAATTTACCCCATTTACTGCCAGGAACCCCATGATCTTAGGTAGATTGGCAACTTTTAATGCTTACCATTAGAATGTTTTAGGGGAATGAGTAGAAAGTTGTTTTTACCTGTGGAATTTTGAATAATCTTAAGAGATTCGCAACTTGGATGGACGTGACGGAGGAAGCTGCTCCAACAACGCCGGCAATAACTCTGTGCTTGTATCCTCCTGGAACCTCTCCATCCGAACAGGTTGCCGTCAAGTCTACGTCATCAATGTTGCTTATGGAACCTGGAAAAAGAGAAAATAGTAGTTTGAGTTCCTCGTATTTCATTCACTAATGCTATAATGTATTGTCAGAGTAGTCGATAAAGTTTCAAAATTAAATCCAGTTTAGCAGAATTTTCTGCCGCCGACATGACTAGAAGCGCTTTTTCCACTTTTGTGTGACGAAAGATATGATTTCAGCAGAAATACATTTGCGTCACACGTTTATATGCTCCCGTTTAGATATGCTCTCTTAATAATAGTGCACGCAGCTCAGGTGGAACAGTTTTCCAGTATAATTTACTACCAAGTCCCTGAACAATTCTAATACGGGCATCATAATATCTGCCATAAACTGCTACAGCAAAAGGAAGCAATTTTACTTGACCTATGGTTCGAACGTTATGTGCAGTTTTCTCCATAAATAGGTTCGGCATTAAATCGCCACATCATATCACGCCTCGCCACAAGCTTCTCCGCTGAGGTATCATATCACGCATGTCATTAATTAATGACGAGAATTCGTACCATTATAGTTGTAAACACGGCTCATCTTATGGTTGGCCATCTCAGTTCACGAAAAAGCAGGAGTGCAGAAAACTAACTCCACACTGAAACCTCGAAATCTGAAATGCCTTCATAAATCCTTTCTCTCCTCCTAACACACACATTCATGCAGTGTGGGTCCCCACTTGTCATTCCATTCATTCTATACAAAAATAAATTATGTTTTAGATGCGAGCCGTATTTTCACTTTTTGATATGAATAGCCTTGGCAGTTTTCCAAGAGGGAATACATAATATAGAGTTTTAGAAAGTAAAAAAGATTTTTATCGCTAGGTCTCATTTCATTTTATACTTAAGTACTTATTAAACTCCTCCGTCTTTACTGCTCCTGAAGGGGAGAGGAGAGGATACACTTTTCACACTGCGACATGATGATGAACATAATATACCCCCACCCAGACAAAATTTACATACTTTCACATCATTATATATTTCTGGCATGGCGAGCATTTGCCCTACACGCATAGATGAAGTTGACGTATAAGTCGGAACTAATTGTAAGGTCTGACTCTAACTGGATCCATTTCCCTAAACAGAATTTGAAAAGGTGAAAAGGAAAGGAGTCAAAACTCGTATTTTATTAACAGCCTCTCATTTTTCCATCGTTTACTCACAGGCTAGCAGCAAGCAGAGCTTTAGAGGAGGAGGCACTGAAAAATCTGTCTAGATTTCGTACGAGGATCATTATCAGGAAAAACACACCAAATGATACACTCTACCACATCCTCCAATTCTCCACCTCCTCGCGCTAAATCATTAGTGTTTTATTTCGAGTGGGAATGAAAGGTTAGGAGGCATTTATGCAGCATTTGCAAAAAGAAAAAGTATATTTTTTCAATGAGATTCGTTCCTAGAATAAAATGGAGCTGGCAGGGTGTGTGGCTGCGGCTAGGTACATAAACGAGAGAGAAAAAAATCTCTTGATCGTGAGACCCCTTTTGTGTACTAATAATACATATTTACACATTTTCTTTCACAGTTTTCCAGCAGCATATAGTATATAATATACGCTTGGATCCTATCACGAAATTGCCATTTTCCTCCACAAACTCGATAAGGTGAATGGTGAAAGCATGTAAATCGTAACTTATAAAAGTAAGAATAAAAAAAATCTTGTCTCAAGTCTGGAGGTTGACTCAACTTTGCTTTCTTTCGTGGTCCGTCGCGCGTGTGTGTGTGTGACTAGAATAAACTTTCCTCCTTCCTCCGCGAAGCCTATACTTCATGTGAAAGCAAACCTATCATAAGTCAGCCCGCCTGCTGGTGGTTACACCCCGGAGCTGTCACTAATGATGGTGAAAGTGTTGCATTGACTTACGGCTCCACATGTGCATACCTAAAACGAAACGGCTCGCAGCAGGAGGACTCCGTCTTCGCACTGGGTGCAGATGATTCAATGTGTAAAAAAAGCGTCTACAATGGGATAAAAAAAATACTAAAATCGACTTTTTTACACTTTGTTATAAAGCGGCGGAGGAGGATGGAAATTGTAGGAGATACGCAGTGGGCTCCTCTCAATTTGAGGATAGTTACTTAAACTATCCTTCCGCAAAAACAGACGCCAAGTTAGTTTCGAAAAAAGAAGAAGAAAAAGCAAAAAACTAGAAAATAATAGTATGTTGACTGTGGACGGAAGTCGCGCGGCCTTGTAACGTGATAATTTGTTGGTTACATAAAAAGAAGTTATATTATATGTACCTGTCCAGACGCTCTTTCCTCTTTTGCTCACACCACCACCGCCACGAGAAATTCATGGGAAGATGTAAACTTGTTTACAACCTTTAACGTACACGCCGACACCATCACGACATGCCTTTATCTCGTCGTAAATCTATTAAAAGGGTGCATCTAGGTAGACGCAGATGATGATTACTACGATGCGATATACTAACAACAATAATAACTATACTACCAGCCTCCACACCTCATTTTCCTCCCATTCTTCCTCCACCAAATAATGAAGGAATGTATTTTATTTTTGGGGATATTATGGTTTCCATTAGGGTGAGCAAGCAACTCCCCAACTTTCTCGTGTCTTCTTCCTTGCTATCTCTCTATCTGTAAATGTACAATATGAGCTGCTGAGTGGAGATGGGCGAGAGAGAAAGAGAGAGAGAGAGAGGATGATTCCATTCACTTTTGCCATTTTCGGAAATGGAGTGTTTTGTTTGAGCACTCTGTGTCTACTGTTTTTTTTTACTTGCCATGTCTCCACTTCCACCACCACCACCACCATTCGTTGATGTTAATGGGTATAAAAGGAAAACATAATGTTGCCCATAAAATTCTTTAATTGCCAGAATAAATGAGTATTATGATAGGAAATGAGGAGGAGCTTTCGTTTCAAATTACCAAAAACAACTTGCTTCCACAATCCAAGAAGAGCGCCGTGGTGCCCGTGTTTGTCTGTTAGTTCAGCTCCATTTCATTGTTATTCAATAGGCCTACCTATCATATCCTTTTTTAGCATTGCTCACATATGCGGTGCGGGTGGTACGGTGATGATGATGATGATGTTGTGCTTGGGGTAATAAGCATAAAAATGCCGTTACACAACCAGGACGAGAGTGTACACAATCAGCAAAGTTTTCAGATTAAAAAAAAGAGAAAGTTGCCGGATTGCAAACTGGGACATTAATACTTAATCATGGGCGGAAACGGCAAGTTGTGTCATCACTTTTTTTCTGCTCAGATTTTATCCAGGTTTATTACGCTTTATCCCTCTTCACGGCATTTAAGCTTATTAGCAATATAAGCCGATCCTGTTTCGAGATTGTCCAAGTTTCAACTTGTTAATCAACCATGTGTC
>JAANSN010000141.1:0-87184 GCA_036850665.1 Dicranocentrus wangi | reverse complement strand
AAATTAAAAAATTGCATACAGTATGCACAATGCAATCACATCCTGCGAATTGGGTTCAGGTTCAGCTCATTTGAGACTCTTACTATTAGACTCGTGCTCATTTTCTATAATCTTTATTATAGTTAATATTGTAATTCAGTTGTACTACTTGGATTAATTAATTGGACAACATTATTCTTGAATAGAGAATAGAATTTACACATCGTACATATTCAGTACACACATCAGTAATCCCTGGGATAATGACTGAGAAAGACGATAGACATTTTGGCGCCTATACGTAACGCAATCAGTAGTTTTTTTTATGCAAAAGTAATACTTTCAAAGTAAACAAATACATAAGTACTTTTAGCAGCATCTGACTGATCTACCCAAATTGTTCTTTGGTATTGTATTTCTGCTTTAACTGTAAGAAGCACCATGGGCCCATGTGCTCGTTTTGCGTTCATTGAGTATTTCTGAAAATAGAAATTATATCATTCAACGGATCTTCAAATGATTAACATTTTAACAGCCCCGAGACGAAACGTTTTTCTGTTTTCCCCTTCTTTTGTACATACTAACGGGGATTTGTAGCTAGTCCAATTTTAAAAGCTCCAAATTTTGTTTCATTTATTTCAAACTGTGTTGTGTTCGGAACTCATGTCCTAAAAATGGGAAAACGTGACGCAAGCGTATACTCCACAAGAATGGAGTCGGATATGCATTGGGGCAAAAATGGGCATGCATGCAAGACCTACATCATTTATTTATGTTTGTCTCCTTTCCTATAATTCTGGGTTTCCTCATAAATCACAAGCTTTATACACATTCTTAATAGATATAAAAAATCTATACGATACATCAGAGATGTGGAGTAATGGAGTAAACGTAGAAGGTATATAGGGCTGTTGGTATGAAATGAGCAGTTGTTGCCTTGTTCTTTGCCAAATTGGGTTATGGTTATCCGGATCAAACAGCGTCAGACGGGAATACTCACGGAATATTTAGTCCTCTTTAGCTTACAGGATTTCATTTTATAACGCGTAGGAGGAAATGTAATATTGGGATCCCTGATCGTATTGGGTGTCGAGTGCCGACACACTTTCCTAACATTATTTAGGCCATAAAGGATTATCAAAATGTAATGTTTTATACTGTCATGACCTAAATATGAATCTATTCCCGTGTTCTTTATGATAACTTCTAAAGTGGAACTCGCCCAGGGCAATTTCAATCTCATCTCAATTTTTCTCCATTTTCATGATTCATAATACCGCTTTCACTCCTCGATATGCAACGCTCCCTCGCTCTGCACTTTATGCTGTAAGCTGTAGTCACACAATGATTAATACAAAAATTAGTGATCCGTGCACTGCAATGTTGCATTGCGTAACAAATGTAGAATCTGTTAAAGAAGGATTCGTCCTTTTGTCCGAGAACTTTAAAGTATTCGGGAAAGTAGGACCAACGAGAGTCATCAATAATAGCCCTATACTCATTATGGTTAAAGATAGAGAGCTGCAACGTTGATACAGAATGCGATTTTGGAGATGCATTANAGAATATAATCATGACGATAAGGAAAACTAACTGAATATGAAATCAAGCTCGCCATAAACACTAATCTGACAGTGTCTTAAAATAGAGTTTAGTTGCCAATCTGGCACATTGCCAAAAATTCCTGTTTCTCCATCCCCCAACTTTTTAACACACTGTAAATGTGAGTGTGCCTCGGGAATACTTGAGCAAAAAGGAAGATTTTTTCCTCATTCGATAGATTTCAGTGGATAAGTTAAGTTTAGTGTGGAAATCACTGCGGATCCGGGCTAGTAGCTGCCAATCATTGTTATAGTTCAACTTTTTTCGTCATATTTCCTCGTGGTGAAATCCGTCAAAGCTAAGAAAACATTGCATCATCGATTCCGAAGTAAGTTCTTTTTGTGGTTTGTGGAAATTCTGAAATTCCAGTTTCCGTGTTGTTTGATCCCATTTATTTATCTTTTCGAGGGGAAAATTAAAATTATGTTTTGACCGAGTGTGAATTTGGATTCTCCATTATTAATAACAAAGATAAAATTGCTGGTGTTTTGTGAAATTAGTAGTTATACAGTAAGTACAGTGGTATACAGTAGTACCACTACTGTGATATTCTCACAGTTTTAGAGTATTCTGGGAAATAAGCAATACCTTAGAGGAAATAAATGCATTTCGATCCGAAGGGACTTTTTGTGAGTGCCAAAAAGCATGTAACCCTGTTGTCGGAAGACGTCCGTAGAATTTCTTCAGAAACCCAAAATTTCCCGTATTTTTTAATTAGGAGAATTTTATCAACATCTTTGAGCAATACGATATTTGCTTTTCAAGTAGTATTGATCAAGTATTGATTTTCAGTTTAAACGTAGAAAGTGCAAACTTAATTATCATTTTCCAATGAAAATAAGTAGATAAAAAACTATCTAAAGGCATCAAGGAAGTGATCTTTTGGATAATGGAAAACATTTCAATGCCTAAATATTCATCATCAAGCCTTGTCTTTTCGTTCCCGGAAGTTAAAATTAAGATGTCATGGTGGGCGATGCGAAGATGTGTATAAAAACAGAAGCGAAAGCAAAAAATTGTTTTCAGGGAACGCGTCTTTGCATATTTCAGTTTGCTTCGTATGAAGACTCGGTCATTTCTCCAAACCGAACTAATTCCGAATGAATTTGGCTTTTCTGGTTTACTAATAACATTCCCCTCCAACGCTCTCGCTCGTGACGGTGGTGTGGTGTGCGTAGCATTTTTTAACTTCTCCATTTCGGAAAGTTGAACTGTTCCATTGAATGTTATTTCCACTTCCACTTTGTCTCATACCATATGTGTGTACACCACACCATAACCATATTGTACATTTTTACTTAACATTGCTTCGGAAATTCTGACATCACGAAATTCGCTTACGCAATCTGTGAATCTGAGTACGTTTCCACATGTTTGCTTTCAAGACTAATCGTATGCATTTGTATTCCAGTCAACGGATGACTTCATTCCGTTTGCACTGTTGTTTTTTAAATCAGACTTCACATGTAAATCTGAAAGGAAGACGCCAGTTTCCAAATCTTTAGTGCGTTATTTACGGCGAGGTTTTCGTACCGCCTTCAAACACGTTATGTACTATGCAGCTATGTAAACCTATCTCACTCAACTCAAGTTTAAAAATAAAATTTCTCTTCTCTTTCGACATATTAGTCACCTCCACTCTCGACAGCCAACGATTAAAAAGTTCGGTTTTTATCGCTCCTCTTCCGTACTACTTGCAATGTAGTTTGTAAAATGCCCTGAAGAAATTGTGGAGGTGGCGAATGAAAAACGGCTTTCTTGTACGTATGTATCTGTGTCGTGTGATGCTACCAAGTAAGCATTCGTATACTTTCACGTAGTAATATATAATGCACATTGTCTGGAGGATTTTGAGAAACGAAAAGAGCTCACTCTGCTTGATGCCCTGCCCTGCCTAGTACGACTAATATGGAGGCGAGAGAGAAAACTTTCACATGTGTCACTCTTAACCTTGGTTCACATTTCAGCTTACTTTGGCTACGTTATATAATTCCATATGTTGTTTACCCAATTTACTTTGCCAGTCCCCTGTCACCAGTGGCGTCACGCCACACTCAAGTTTCAAAAATATTTGTTTTAATTTATTTTTCGAAAACTTATGATTCGCTCATATGCGGAATGTTAAATTAATTGGTTTGTTGTAATTTTGCTGTGATGTTACAGCGAACCTGAACACTTACTACTAGCAAGCAGTACTTTTTTCGTGTGGGCAATCTCCAATCGCATCCAAGATGTCGTTCAAGAATCACTTTGACATGTTGAGTCTCCATGAGCCCGTGACACACAAAGCCAAATTTTGGCAGTCATACGTGCGAGCGTTGAAAGGTAAATTTGAGCAGCAGCATTACACGAAAATATTTTATTCTTGCACATATTTACAAGGCACAAGACATGTTTCACTGTCAAAGCCATTAAGGAAACTGGGGAAGCTGATGATTAATTATTTTTCCTCATATCGTTCTAATAATAGTCACTGTTTTATGTAAATACAAACATGAACCATTAAGCATTATATAACACACCCGAAATAACTGTGACACAGGCACGGAAGACATCCGAGCTGATGAGCATCAGGCCAGGCTGAGACTGAGACCAAGGGCTCTCTCTGAATTCCCTGAATTCTTTGGTAAGTCCCTGTTGGATGACCGTCTTGTTTCCGACCCAAACACCAGGATTCACGCTCCAGGCTACAGATATATGCCCATCTCCCGAGAGACTTATGGATATTCACCAAGGCCCATCTACAGCACATACCCACGACCAATTGTAACGAGAGGATGTAAGTTCATAACTCTGTAAACTTTTGGCTTTTGACATGCATGTACGACTCCACGCATGAAATTATAAAATCTTAATAACGTATAATTAAAACCGTCACTTGATTTTCGTATGGTAGCTTGCTCAAAAAGAAACTTGGCAATAAATACTTCCAACTGTGCAGTGCATGTAACTAAATAATTTTATTTAGTAGTATTTTTATTAATCATTATAAACTTGTTATTTATACTGTCTAACTATTAACAACTAAACAGAGCAGCAGGACGCAGGAGGTGACTCCATCCAATTTGAAATCAAATTAATATTCATATAAGCGTATAAAAATTATGCCTTAATTATAATATATTTGCGAAAGATTGGAAAAATGTGGGGAAAGACAAACATACAACATTGCTGATAATCCAATGGGCTCTATGCTACCAATAAAATATATTATTACAGCCATAACAAGCTACACTCAGCCAACACATGACAAACTGACTCACAAAATCCTGCCAACATCCCCTAATTTTATCGCACTCTGACATTTTTATTACATATATAATTTGTGTATTATACACATTTGAAGCCTCTGTCCCACCGGAACTACCAACATGGCGAGAGTCTAGCCCGGTCCCAGTGTACCCCAGGTCGTATTATTCACCCAAGCCATGGGATCGGGAGTCTACACCTGCACCACCCACTCCCAGTTACTCTTATAACGGAGTCCCAATGTACGGCAGCCGTGGTGGATACAATTACCGACCTTACTATGACCTTATCAACCCCTCCCCGAATCTCCCACTGTCAATGATCACACGCGATCCCTGGTGGTACGACGCGTATGGCCTAAGACCATACTCGCTCTATCCACGTTATCGATATCCTTTTTACCCATCTGCCTTGCGTACTAGTTATCTGTCCCCAGTCAAGAACCGTTACCTGTGGACTCGTCACCCACTCCGATACTTGTAAAGAGTATTGATGAGTCAAGGGGAAACGAGGAAACGTGTTCATTATACTCTCACAGACGAATACTTACTAAGTGTCGATCGATCGCAGCCTAAAAATTATTTATGGTAAAAACATACTATGATTTTTATATAAATTTCGCTCCAAATAACAAGAGGGGGAAAAAAGCTTAGCGCTGTAAGCTTTTTAATATATGTATGCAAATTATTATACTAGTTGAAGCTATATACAGCTTGTCATTTTTTACTTTTTATCCTAATTTCAAATTTTATAGTTTTGACAAGTGTTCTATTTGTAAAACACGACGATTATCGATACTCTACTAAAACTTAAAACTATTTACATTCGTACCACACACAACACTAAACATGCCCTTCAAGTCCACACAAATTATTTTGAACATGACCATCAAAACCTGGAAGGTTTTTTATATTATCGTACCATTTTGTTGATATATTTTGCATTTGGTAATATTATTTTTTAGGAAATTATGTAAAAATTAGGAGCATTATTCCTGCTTACCGCTGCTCGGAGGTTTGCATTATAAAAATATAAAAAACTGTATAGCATAATCGAATAATAATAATAATAATATAACAATCTCGCATCGTTCCTATTAAACAGTTTTAGTTTTTGTTATTACCTACCTATTTTTATGACAATCTCACCCCATTTACAGCTTTCCTCTGCAACCTCTTTGCCGCTTACTAAAACAAGTTTACGATGTTACTCTTATGTATTTATATTTTAATTTTTTCTGCAATTTTCAGCAACCTCTCGGCCCTGGTAAATTTGTTTCTTCAAAAAATTTCCCAGCTTTCTTATTATTGAATTTCTACTGTATAGTAGCAAAACCAGTGTATTGATCTTTCTATTCATACATATCCGAAAGTTATGTTCAATTAGCATTTCAATTCAATTGTTACAAATTCACTTTGAATTTGTTATATAATCTCATTAAGATAAACAAAGTCTACTTTAAGTACTAAGTTATAATATTTCAAATTTTAGCCAAACAGAATTTACTTGACTTCGACAATCCCTATAAAAGTTCATTTTAACACCTACCATCAAAGTGTGCATATACACCTTCCAAAAACGCCTCACTCAACTTTCTTGATGCTGAAAGTTAACATCCATAAAGGACACCATTGAAAAACAAGGTTGGATCAAAATGATGTCGATTCGAAGTGTAAGATGTATGTGTGCATTTTAAGTTTATCATTCTAACTACATATTTAAGCTATAGGGTATATATATTCTGGAGAATTAATAATTGTATATATTTAAACAAAACATCTGGAAAAATAAAAATAAATTACAAAAACAAAAGCTGTCTTTTGATGCTATGTGAAAATTCTTTTTGATGTGGCTTTTAACAAGTTCACTTTCTCAGTCATTTTTTGTGGGTTGCATTTCGCGAAGAGCTCGTTCCTTCTCTTCTCTCTCCTTCTTAGCTTGATTGTATGCATTCACGGAACGAGCTAACGCGGTCACATTGCCAACACCAAAGCCTCTCGCTCCCTTTCGCTGAATGACTTCTAAGAAGAATGTATCCCGATCCCGATTGAAGACAGGATGCGTAAATATTTGCATTAGATATCGTTCCTCTGTGGAATTCTCAAGGTTGTCGAAAACATCAGCTTCATTGTCTAACAGGATCCCGTATTTGCTCAGAATTTCCACATTCTCCCCAACGGATTTGATTACTTCCAGCTGGCCAATCTGTACTCACCAAAGATTAATAAGCAAAAATAAGCTAAAAATAGTGCTAGACTTTGTTTTCCTTAGAAAATACAAACTGGTAATTGTAGTAAATTAACCTCAGTATAGTAGGTTGGTGGAGGTTGCCTAAATTGCACACCATTTTTTGTCAAGGTTTCCACCGTTCTCACCATGTTGTCTGTATGTAGCCCTACATGTTGCACTCCGGGTTGGCGATGGTCACGAAGAAAGCCTTCGAGATGAGTATTACCTAAGCATTTACATAGTCTTTAGAGTTTATCTGATCAACCCACTTCATTAGGGCAAATAAGGCGGTTTATAATGCATGGGATTTTACTTACTAAGATTCGGCAGCGACTCAGCTATCACAATTTTCATGGGCTCGGTCTCCCCGTCATCGTAAAGATCAGAAGCCAATAAACCGCTCTCTGAACATTTCCAAAATTGAATCACTTTCAGTCGCAAACCTACATCGTCACCGATTACCAACCCGTCCAATTCCGTTTCTTTTCTGAAACGAAGGAAAGCATTCAATATTTATCCGTATGAAAGCGTATCGTGATCGTGATAGTGGCTGGTTGGTCCACTTTTATTTTTAGGTTTAAATCAATGATTCATTCTTGGCTTGCATGCATGCATGTAAACTAATACAACCCAGCAATATTACTATCCCGTCACGCAATCGGGTCAGGTGCTTGGGATGCTTGAAGAAAGTACGAATTTTTACACACAAATTATAGGATGTTTCGCTAAAAAAAAACGCGGATTTGCCTTCAGGGACGAAATCAAATATTTTTTTCGGACAGCAGCGTACGAATTATGTATATGATTATGATATCCACCTAAAACGTCTGTCTGCTCCGAGAAATCTTTGGAAAGTGAAGATTAGCGAAAAAAATATCACGTCAAGATGCTTCTCAGTTTCACATATATCTGGCTTCGCCGATAAGATCAAAACATACTTAGACATTTCATCTCTATAAAAGTTTTCTAGACGTTACGTTACCATCTTTGTATGCATAATATTGCTTGGTGCAGGAGTACATACCCATTTGTAATAAATCTCTTCATTCCGAATGCCCTCTCGTACCAATCCATGATTTCATTAGTTTCTCCTACATGGCAGGCGAACGTAAAGTGGTCGAAATGCGACATGCTTATAATCCCACCACTTTGTCCTTCACAACGTGCGGTTATCTCCTCGTTAACCATATTAAACCCCGGAAGAAACCAGCCTGTGTACTCACTTTTTTGCACTAAAGTATGAACCACGTTCCCACAACATGACTTGATGACAGCGAAATCCACATAACCCAGATTTGAATCTTTGTCATAAACCCGTTTTACGTCTTGGAGTACAAGGTCAGCCGAAATGTTTCTGATTTTTTCTACACTCTCCTTCAGACTTTCCACTTGGATCGCTACATTAAAAACGGAATCCACATGGTCGTCTCGAGAAGTTGGTTCCTTGCAACAAAACAGAGTCCAATCTTCCTCCACCTGATCAGATGTCAGTTCCAATGAATTTAATTTCGTAAGTAGACCACTGTCAAACACAATGTCGGGGTAGTTGTTGTTATCACTCCGGAGGGAATTTCTATCCTTCCTCGTTGTCACAATGAATGTTGCCTTTTCCATTCTGAAAATTAGTTGGAGACACTGAACAGTTTCGCGGTAGCCCACGAACCGGAGACCGAGCTGATTGCAGAAAAGTTTTGCGATGGGATTCGGGTCGGAGACACATAACTCAAGGTGGTGCATTCGAAGTTTCATCTTGAACTTAATTAGTTATACCCTATCTTCCAGATTTTGGAAATTTACTTTTGCCAACTTCTCTAACGACAAACTTGTTCTGCAGAGACAAGGACTGTCTTCACGTTTTCATAAGAAATGAGAAAATGATGTGGTACCTTCATCAGCAATGCCACAAAAGGGTATATTTTGTAAATTCTTTCTCTTTAGGGTAAGGACACCATGAAATACGGTGCTTGTATTCGTCAAGAATGAACCGATCCTGTTTTGGATGGATTACTAACAATGCAATGAGTGGCTACTTTGTCGGCTTTGTACCTTTTGGCCTGTGTTCAAATATAAACTGCATACACTTGTTTCAGAAAGTCCCTTCTAGACCACAGCTTCCAAAAACAAATGCTATGCTACACATAGGTAGGTATACTTGGGCATTCGGTAGGTCGGTTACCTTAAATAATTCAAGTAAAGTTATAGGAAAGAGTGTACTCTAAATATTCAGTCAAAAATGGAATTTCATTTACATAATCTGCATTCTCCTTCTCGTAGCTAATTCCACTCTTTCCCAACTTCTGTCCTGCCTTCAACTTTGGATTTATCTGTATTTATGACTTTCGACGCAAGTATTCCGTGATGAAAAGTTTGGCTCTATAAGAAGCAGGGAAAGACTCACACTTTTGGTGCATTTTGGGTGACTACTGGTCACGTCCTTTCTGTGTGATAGCTGTCAGTGAATCCTCCACCACTCCACAAGCAAATTTTGGGGTAATAAGGGTAGAGCATCAAACCAGTCAAAGTAAACTATTTCAGAAGGGTTGGATTACCTTGAAGTGTAACTGTAAATAATAATGTAAATATGTTTCAACCTGCATACCATAAACTACAAAATTCTTAAGTATATGACATGACATCTCAACAATTAAATACGGAATCGGAGTAGAATATACATATTTTTGTTGTCCCTCCGTATCCTGTCGATTTCTGTAAAAGTGAACAGAACGGATTTTCAAGGATATTCATCACCTAAATCTCACTCAAATAGACATCGTCTACTACAAACTTTTCGATGTGGTTAGCCTTGTAGCATTTCTATGTATAAATCAGGATTGCCGATGACAAGGATAAATATGCCCATTTCAAACTTCATTTTTATCTTTTTCCCAACAACTCTATTTATGTGATAGGTGGATAGAGGAGTAAAGGTAAGTTAGGTGGTAAAGTTGGATAAAAACTAAGCTTCTTCTGAGTGATTGCTTTTCATACTTTTGTTTGTAATGCTGCCGCTGTAGTGATGATAGGAGAGCTGTATATATGCACAACCAAGCTATTTGAAGCAATTTTCATTGTAATTCGTTGTAAAATGAGTGCCATTTCAGGTTTTGTTTTAGTAATGACCATGCTCTCGCATTTTTGCCCGATTTGTCGACTTATATTTGGTGTAACTAAATGAATTAAATCGAAATGGAAAATAACTTTTGTTTTCATAATAAGAATATGAATACAATCCAGCCAATATTAGACTTATCAACTGGGTTTTGTTTTAAGTAAGTACCACACACGAGGTTTCAACGTGAAAATTCTTAAAATGAGTGCCAAGAAAGTCGCCCTGGCTGTTTGGAAATTCGTTGTGCACATTTCGAATGTAACACCTACCTGAAGTAGGTACACAAAATAAGATGCTTGATACTTCTTGTTTCATTTACTACGCAGCTGAAGGCTAATATTGCTTAAATCATGTTTGTCTGTCTGTCTGTCCGTCCGTCATCAATCTCGCGCCAATACCAGTTGAGCGATTTGGCTTAAATTTGGCACAGCGATTCGTCAGATCAGATTGACTGAATGATTTTGCGACAAATCGATCAAACGCAAGGGGCTCAAAAGTCAAGTCGAAATATTTTTTTTAAATAGCTAGTTGTAGTGAATGGGGTATCATTCAAAAGCTTATGGCAAGCTACGTATGTACGAATATATAAACCATTTTGAAATCGAACGGTCAGGTCAAAGGTCAAGTCACAACTTTTTCTAATGACAAGGTATAGGCAAGTGAATGTGGTGTTTTAGTAAGCAACAGCAATGCGTTGTTAAAGGCTCTTCAGCCGCGTTTCTAATTACACTTTTATTATCCATTGTGCTGAAATGCATGTATGCATGGTGTATTGTCAGCACTGTCAGAAGTACATTGAGAAAATCCCCTACTTCCATACCTCACTCAACCTCACCATAAAAGCTAAAATCTAGTGCTAATTAGTACACAAAAGCAGTTTAAATTGAAACTAGATTTGGGTTTTAACAACGAAGCATCAGTGGTTCAGTGGTAGAATACTCGCCTGCCACGCGGGTGACACGGGTTCGATTCCCGTCTGATGCAAATTAATTACATTTTGAACCAATGCTCTCACTAAACAATTAATTATTTGATCAGTTTATAAAATATACTTTTGCTTTGCGTTGTTTCGCAAATATTTTACAATACAATGCAAATGCTGGTGAGCAATTAGCCATAACTGTAACTAATCGTAAGTCGCTCCAACTCATAATGACAATGATAATTATTGTCTTTTATGAATCTTCAGTTTGTCATACGCAATGAATGGGAGTGACTGGATTCGTCTGTACACGTCAAACGTACTGTGCACCCATTAAAGAGAACAATGACAAACGACAGAGGTTCTGCGGACGGCGTCTTCAGCCTTTTTAATTTCTTTAATTTAATGACAGCAAAGAACTACTGGCAACATGCATGGGTGTGGCATCCAGAAAACATTGTAATGCTTACTCTACTCCGCCAGGATTATGCAGCTGTAGCTCTAATCACCACCGGCCAGAGGCTAGTGTGGACTTGTTGATACACGTCACAGGAGCGTGTTTGACAGAATAAACAGTGATGCCCATTACCTCTGCAAACAAAACAACATATTTACTAGTCCTAATAAAAATATATTGTTCTTGATTTGGTAAAAATTGCAACCGAAGGAAAGCCACGACCTCGATGGAAAGGGTGTCTTCGCTGAAATAAAAAAATAGGTATACAATAAAATCTCCTCTGATGGATTTGGCAGCATAGATACAACATAGAACTAAACTAAAACATTGGAAGCAGGAAAACTTGATAGAGCGAGACAAGCTAGGGATGGATAATCCTCCAAATGAAAATTTCCTACAACTCACTCCATCCATCCGTGTAAAATCACGTCTCACCCACCGTATTTTTTGTATCTTTTTGGACACAAGAAATCATAGTTTTTTTTATTACGACCACATGTTATTAAAGTCGGTAAATTATAAATCCGAGATTTATGCATTAATGAGATACGTCAGGCAAGAAGCAAGCAGTCTTCCAGGTTTTACTAATTCACACTGCCTACTTGTGACGAATCCAATCAAATCTTGTTCTTTCCAATCGAATAACTAGGTATGCGTACGTAAAAAATGTTACCAAATTATTTTTAATGTCAAAATTTATCTTGCTTCAAAGGCAAAGGCAAAATGAATATGTTTGTGTTGAGGTTGCAATATTGTATGTGCAATAAATCCCCATACCTATCTCAATTTTTTCTAAATTCAGTAATCTCCAGGATATTACCCTTTTTCTAATTACACGTATGGATTTTTTGCCCCAAAACAAACTCTTGTTTGACGAAACTGCCAAATTGCTGATATTCTCTAAAGCTCACAAGCTCGTGCTTTACTCATCAAAAGCTTGCGGAAAACCAGCTTTTTCACTCCGAGTCCGAACTTCATGCAGTCGTTTGCATGCTCTTAGGTACCTACTTGTTTCAGCGAAATCGCCCCCTTTGAGTGTTGGTCACCTCATCTCATCCCTATTAAATTCACAAGTTATCATCTTCATCACGTCCATTACTGTGTACATGAATAGCCACTTCATCATAATCGCAGCAGCATATTCCAGCAAAGGACTGCCGTACTCCTCGATTGCATTGTATTCTGTAGTGCTTTTAAAACACCAGGTACACCCACCTAACTCACCACCCATATTGATCGTTCAGGGATTTGGTGAAGCGAATAAGAATCAAAACAAATCCTAGTATCTCATTACAATTACAATTATAACCATCACCCTGATGGTCCATGACCTAAGAAAGTATGAGGTTGATGGCATAATCAAACCTTCTTTACGAGTCAACTCGGTCTTAATAACACGCGTATACGTATCATTATGGATGTTGTCTTGCCTAGTATTTTTGCACATCTTTTCAACTGGATTATACAATGTACCATAAATATTTTCATGTACAACGTCTTGTACCTAATCAAGAAATTGCGCATTACTGGTGTAAATTTCATGGAAATGGTTTTGTATATATATATATATCAAGCAATACTCCACGGTACATTACATATCATATCGCTCCTTGTCATATGAAAGGAATGGAAATCCAAAGAAAAATAGGTTCATGTCGAGCTTTCTTATTGTAAGGTACATTTTTAACCATTCGGCATGAATTCTCTTGATCGATTCTATTTCACCAAGATCTTATTTTTGTACCTCGTCATGATACTCTTTTCTTGAGAGCACCTAATAATGTTATTGTTCATAAGATTTTATGTAATATCCCACAACTTTCACAAGAAGATGGTATCTTCGTGACCCACGTGAGGTCAACCTTTTGCTTGCCACTTGCCACCATACATACCCGCAGTCTGTAAAAATTTTGTTGAGAAATGTTCCATGTCAACCTCCACCTCAAATCTCAATCCTGTCTGCTTCGTAATGTGAACGAGTCATGCTATTACGTGTAATGTGCTCATCATCTTGTTACATTTTTCCTCACATCTCATTTTCAGAGATGCCATCCCATTAAAGACGTGCCTTCGTCGGATTTAACCCGATGTCTGCTCGTCTTCAGGGATGCATTTCAAAGTCATTGTATCTCCGCTCCGCTGAATTGATGGATTTGATGAAAACCGGCGATATCAGTCTTCTGTTTTACCCTGGGTTTCCTAATGCATAAAAACATTACGTATTTCATTTTCAAAAGTCATTTTTCCCTTTCAGTCACTCCCATAACGTCTTTTATAGCTATAAGTAAGCCGATGGATGACAATGTCCATAGACAAATACGCTTAACTCCACATTTCCATTGACTTTACTCATGCTCCATCCGTTCCCCTGATATCATCTCGAAAACTCAAAGATCAACAACATTCAACGGTCATCATTCTCTCGTGGTTTTGCCCTCAAGTGTATTTTATTTAGTCATCTTCATCTAATGAAAGTGATTTCTAGGTTCAAGGTAATTGTAATAATGGGAATGGCACAATGAATACGTATCTAAACAGTCAAACCCTGTATCTTGTTTGCGATGTGATGATCATCTTCCTCCGATACACTTTATATACATACTAATGTTCCTCCCTGTTTTAATGATAATGGTATTATTATTAAGTAAGCTCTGTTGAGCTCTTTATACGCTTTTAGATACGAAGGTTGTTTGTTACGACTAGCATGCTTGATCATGCTTCATGCTTAAAACAAAAGCCCCGTTTACATTTTGGTTTTTATAGTGAAACGCTACACATCAATGGGAACTGTGACTCCGAGATAAAACAGCCACATGGTTTCTGACCACTCAAGTCTTGATATCCCTACTACGCTCACCATTTATGCAATGTGTTCATCTCATAACAAAGTGTACATCTGGGATGATGAAATGAGTAAGAAGGCTCAAATGCTAAGGAAAAGTGCCTCCGTAAGCATCCATTTATTCACTCCTCACTCACACTACGCCAGGGTTTTGGCATTATACTTTCTTTGGTATAAACGAATGTTGTTTTCTCGCTGGTATTAGGATGCCCATTGCCTTTATAAAAGGTAGTTGTGTAACATGGCATCATCTTCAGATGCACTACCCTCATGAGTAAAAGCCCCGAAGAGGATCGACTATTTTCATTCTTTAGCGTGTGCAATCTAACTCCTATATTCATTCGAACCTCTTGTTCTCCCAGGATGAATAAAAGATTCTAGCCAAGCCTGGTCCATTCTCAGTCCGCCGGCAGAATCTTTGTTGACCAGCACTGGCAGGCAAGCTCACAAGAAAATATGAGTGGAGAAACCAGCCCAGTTTTTTGACTCATCGTTGTAATTTTTACATGTGCAACAAAACCCGTCTTCCAGTTGTTTGAGAAGGCGAGAAGTCTAGGGTGTTAAGGCTTGTAAAATAAAGTTTTGACTTTTCCCTTTTTAACAGTTTGATTTACAGAGAGTAAAAACAATAGAGGATTTTGACGTTTTTAATGAGAAGGAAAAAACTTTGGATGGAATGGATTAAAAGCTGAAAGTTTTAAATTGACTTTGGAGTCAAACTCTGTGTGCTGCGCTTCTAGGACGTTTTCTTTTAGAGTTTTTTTACTTGAGAAAATATGTCATAGAATCTAGGGCTCTGAGAATTCAATTCAGTTTTAGTTTCCAAAGTTGATCAGCCAAGATTTTTGTTTGGAAAATCAACTTCCCATGCCGTGCTAAAGGTAAGGAAAGGCTAATTTTTCCAGTTGTTTCTTCAATTGAATCTGGGGCTTTAATTGTTATCCCTATAAACAACATTACGAGTGCAGTGGCACAAGTAGTGTATCACATTCCCAACTTGAGCTTTTTTCCTTATAAGAAGCCCATCATATTTTTCCAGTGTGCGTGACTGAGTTAGTCCGTTACACTGACAAAAAGTAATTCACGAGCTCATTCACGAAGGAAACTGTGTGAGTGTACTCGTGTGCATCTTCTACTCTCGGTACATCTGTACGCACATTACGCAGAGCCATTGTATTCCCCAGAAAGATACTTAAATCATCATCTTAACGACATGGAGCTGGCAGATATGTTTGCTTTGTCCAAAAGTGATGTACCTTTGTTTTAGAATTACAACCAACCAACCTGTATGTAACAATACAGGTGGACTACAAGACATTGTTGGTGCCCACACTGTACTGTACTGTAACCCAGTGAATGAGTAGCTCTCGAGTTCAAAACTCATGTCATAATTTTTTCCTTGTCCAGCCCAGCCTTAATGTCAGTATAATGCACGCATTTTTTTTCTTCCGCGTTAAAGGTAATTTAAAGGGATGAACTTCTTCAAAGAATTCAATTTTTCTTGGTGCAGCTTGTATCATACTACCTACATCTCATTAACCAAACTCACGGAAGCTCTCCGGAATGAGCATTTGAATAAGAGGCTTACAATTCAGAGACGTATATCCACAAGTTACACACGACAAGTAATGGATTTTGTTCCTTGTGGCTATTATAGGTACGGCGCGATAATGCGCCGTAATCGCTAGCATCTTGGCGTAAAACAATACTACTATTTAAAATGTAGTCAGGTTAGATTAAATCAACAAAATGGAAAGGTTTCAAATTTGAAATGGATTTTTATGATATTTATTATGCGAGAGCAAACTACCCAATGCAGTGCCCATGCACAGTACCATTTATGAAGGAGCAGAGCAGAGTGCGTATACCGGTCGTAAAACTGACATTTTTGCTTTTGGTCATGCATGAAATCTCATGCGCATGGTAGGAACTGATTTGAACTTGCTTCAATCAAACAATAAAATATACGTGCACTTTGAAAAAGTAATCCAGCTATTTTTTATCGACCCCATATAAATTGTGCCATATATACTGTAAGCGCAATAACCAACCATTATAAAGTGGATGGGTTTAGTGATGATTCTAGATAGCACCTTTCGACGAGCAATGTAATATTTTCGATAAATATGAGATAGAAAAAATCCACGTTTTTGCTTTCTTGTTGACTTTTTCATGCAAATCATTGTGATTATTGTTTGTACACACTTTGTGAATACATACAAGTCTTTCACATGCAACCGACATGATGGTCGCTTGTCCATCTACGAAAATTGTAATGATATTCCCGTTCTGAAAATTGCTGTGGCTTCTGTATCATCCAACAATGGAGTTACAGCACAAAAAATCACTTAGCTTTCAATTTCTCTCATTCCAGTCCAACCCATGTTTAACAACAAATGTCCACTATTCAATCAAATCAACTACAACACCCGTGCAACAACTTTTAGAACTCGCATTATCAATTTTTTCAGGAAGAACTTTTTTCAAATCCCATCCGGACCCTGCGGTATAACAACATGAAGGTTGCGTTGCGAGATAGTAAAAAGGCAATAATCTTTATACGCGTTCAGGTAGCGATGCAATGGCTATATAACCAAGTGAAGCAAAATCTTGCTTAGTATAATATATGAATAATGAAAAGAGCCATCCATCCAGACATCTTGATGATGACGACTCTAATGGAATAAAAATTAAATTCAATAGAAACGTCATATTTGGCTAGTTTATTAGGAAACCGCAAGTAAAATCCTTCAGAAAAAATGCATTCGTCACATTCACTCTAGCCATTTAATCAGGATACTTTGAATTCAACATTCAATTCGTTTTCCACTTCCAGACATTTTTTTTTCAAGGAAATAATGATAAGAACAGGAATGACGGAACAAGTCTGGAGATTATGTTTCCTTTCTTGTTTCTTGTCAATTTCACCTTGTGAATGTCATCCTTGTGGCATGGCCACCGCTACGGTATCCGGACATTGTTGTATATCATACAGTATTTTTTGGCCACACTATTGTTTATGCGTTACGCAACAACAATAGGATTTATAAAAACGGCTTTTGTTTGCTGAAGCAGAAACGGCACTATCATCTTGAGTGCTTGCATACCTAGCGATTTCAATATGAATTTTTTTACAATTGTTTATTCCTGCGTTCCTTTGCATCACTTGTTCACTTTTGTTAATCCTTCGTCATAAACCATCTTCGAGAGAGTGGATACGCAACTTATATGCAAGTCGGGACACGCACAAAAAATGCACCTAATGCACTGCTTATTTTTTATTCTCCCTGAAGACCAAAAGCGAAACCAGTGTGCCACAATGTAACCAACCAGGTAAATAGCTGCACGTGTGGGGAAGCAAAAAATTGAAAAAGTACTAACATCTATTCCATACAATAACACACTGACAACGAGGCAACTTGGGTGTAATAGTTTGTTAACGAAAAAATATCTAAAAACGAAATCTTCCCGTAACGTCAAGAATAAAAGAGTACTCATCCAGATATAAACTTACAATGTGATCTATAGCGAGCATGATGGTTAGGTAGAAGGAAGATGTGTATATAATAAACGTAGGAGGTAGGAGATATTTGTGCGGTGCTAGGCTAGAGTACACAACAAATATAAATTTGAGCTTATTTACTATCTCGCCAAATAAACCTAAGGAATCTTGTTAGAATAAGACTGGAAACGGAAGAAAGAGGCATAAAAAATATCATACTCGAAAAGGTTCTTGTCCACCCAGGAACCTTATGATTTGTGGGAATTCTCAGTTTACAAAAAGCATTCCCAGGATGACGCCGCACATTTCTGATCACATTTCATCTCAGAATGACAGTTGGCATCATAAAACAAGATATGGTGTCTATCCAGCACTTTGACTTTCGCCATCACGCAGCTAAAATGCCACCTCCATTCCACTAATGAGCATCATGATGATCTATTCAAATGATACGAGAGGGGTGTAATACTCCTTTTTACATTTGATCACTCTCCATTTCCTCCTGAAATCATTTGCATATGGCAAAAACTTTGAGTTTTTTCTTTCGTAAAAGTATACAGGATATATTATTAAATCATAGTTTTGATTAGGATTCATTCATGCGGATTCCCGATGCGATAAGGTATATTATTCCCCAAGAATTCTTGTTTCTGATTGAGCGAAAATGACTCGTGTATTGCGTATAGATGCGTGTGGGTCGTCGCTCAATTCTTAATGAAGATGATCCTCGTGTGTGTGTGTGTATCGTGTACTCCGTAAAAAATGGGATGATGGGCTGGTTTTTCGAGGGCGTACATTAGCATATTCCAAAAGAGTAATGTGCTCCGTACCCAAAATCCACACGTCTTTCACCCTTTTTATGGAAAAAATCTCTATCTGTATGCATGTCCGTAGTGGTGCGTACACGCATAATGCTGTAAATTATTGCATTTACAGAGAATCAAATTTCACGGAAGGGAGCGTATTTTCTTGTGAAACGTACGAAGAAGATGGGTCATTACCTCCATTTTGCCGTGCTAAGTCATTATTACACTGCATTTTTCCTCAGAGCCATATCCCCTTGCATGAGTGTGCAATGCATTTTTATGTGTTTGCTTCAAACAGGTGTCATCAGTCTTGCTCCGAGACTGCTAAATATTGTAATTACCTATGTAGATGCTTATATGGAGGGTACTGTCACATTGGAAAATAACGTGTATAGAATGGAAACTGGAAATACTTTTTGATATATAAAGGTCTTTGTGTAAGATTGATATTACCCTGTCTCTTTCTATTTATTTCGTTTTCTGTTGTAATACGACGTGCTTGTATCAACCAACCTACGTCAAGCGGGAATGGAATGAAGGAGTGATTGCATTAAGATAAGAACTTTGTTGCCAGAATAAATGCTAAGATGACAGCTACTTGGCAAGGGCTCTCTGCGATTCTCCGGGAATTCTCGTGTTTATACT
Source organism: Dicranocentrus wangi (assembly GCA_036850665.1). Lineage (NCBI taxonomy): Eukaryota > Metazoa > Arthropoda > Collembola > Entomobryomorpha > Entomobryidae > Dicranocentrus > Dicranocentrus wangi. The sequence goes on along the minus strand of JAANSN010000141.1, from coordinate 67,842 downwards.
GCAGAGAACACGGTCAGAATTGTTCAGATGTTTTACATTTCAGATATGTGATCAGATGTGAGATACCTCAAACGCCTCAAACGTATTAATAAAGGATATTTAGCTCAACGCAATTTAGTTTGAAAGTATTCAATACTGAAAGAAATATGAAATTGTTTATAAACACTACACTTTGCGGATTACCTCCCTTGCAGTTTCTATCCAATTAACCATCTTTTTCTTACCTTGGTTTTTTTCGTACCGAACGAATCTAACCTTCCTATTTGTTCATGCTTACATTAATCTGGCTAGACACACGCGCCACCTAAATCACTGAAAAAACCTGAAAATTATCCCGATTTAAGCTCAACAATTTACCTGTCAATTTGGCACTAGTTCAAGTTTTGACAGTATCATTCACAAATTTTCATTTCCGATAGATTCACGTTAATCCTCCTATAAATTCGACAAACCAACCCCGCACGACTTTTCTGACCGCTGCGCTGACAAGACCCATGTATTTTCGTTACTATATGCCTCCGAAAAGATGCTCATGCAGTTTACTATTACCTTAACTTAACATGACATGTAGTATAGTAAAAACGGATTGTAGAGTTCGACTTATCCTAGGTGGGCATTTTACCACTTGAAAAAATCCGTTTGTTGCACTCAAACAGCTATAACAGTTCAAAGTGCAACTGCAAAAGTATGATAATATATTTGCTCTCATGTAATTCGAAATGAGTCAAGTTTCTTGTACTCACACTAAATGCCATTTTTATAATCAACAACCTCTCCCTCTCAGCTAACAATAAAAACGTGAGTAAAGTGTCTTTCACATAAAGGTGGTGAGTAGGGATAGTAGGGAATATCCTTGCATTTTAATTCTTTCCTTACTCATGTAAAAAGGCAGCTGACAGGGGTAACACTGCGAAGAAGGCGGTGTAGTAAAAATGCAAAAAAAAAGTTTCAACAAACACATATGTACTTATTCAGTACGTATGTATAAAAACGATACGTAGTCCAAATAAATTTCTCTGTTTGAGTTGTATTCAACCATATTATTATTCACGAAAGCAGCTTGGCAACTTTTTGGACTGAAAATTTTCAAAGAAACGTGTTTACCCTTGTAAGCTTAAGTAAACTACGCATGCGTAATGCAAATTTTTTTACAAATCCCCTTGAAAAACTATGATTTTGCTGTGTACATTTCTAGTATTGCTACTGTGACTGAGGAACACTTCTACTCATTCTTGGAATGCTGCTTGCATGGTGTCATAATCAACACGTTTGACTATTTGGCAGCTTTGTTCCATCTCTGCAGAGTGCAGTACTAATGGAAGTGTTTGCTGTGGTACTCCAGTCGGTATTCCTTTTGTTCGTGTCACTTTACCTTTCGTGATTTCTGAAAGAAGGGCAGCGAATGTAATTCATCGGTCATTCAACAGAGTTACAATGATGAACACCTACTTATAAAGCAATTATTTTGTATCCGACCTTAGATTAAACCTGCTATTACATGAGCTTCTTGTTCGACTTTGAATACTTTTTACACATTTCCATTCAGAAAACAGAGATTTAAAAAGAGCTGAGCGCAGCATGCTAGCATGCAACATGCCTCTCGCGAATTTTGAAATTTGATACCTATTAATAAAAGTGCAAGTATAGAAATTACCCTCGGTCTACCCATTTTTTGCAGGAAAGGAGGCGCAGTGTAAAACATATGGGATGTGGCTTGTGGCTTTTAAACCTCAGCGTTTTATTAAAAAGCTGGCGCTGCCAGTGTGTGCATAATGTGAAAATAACATTGAACGTCATACTGGTAGACACTGGGTCCACTAGGAATTTGAAGGATATAAATATGCAAATTCGAGAATATACCCCTACACCGTCTATTTATCAGGAGGCGTGTCGCTACCCAACTCCTCATGGGGTATTAAGATGAGACCAGTTGAGTGCAGGTGCTATTTAGATTTAAGTAGTAGTCGATATGTACATATAATTTTTGCTAGGATTTAAACTGAGGAGATACATACCTATCAGGTGTTGCATTCGAATCATTTTGAAATACGTGAAATGTTTGTTACTCCACTTCCCCCACTCGTGATTCCGCTCCTAGTACACCACATAGTATCTGACAAAGAATTCACGACATAGCTCCGGCAAACTCAATTTATGTTAAGATGGTCATTCTGATAGTAGTTCAGGACGGGAAGCAGATTCATGCTGACAGGAAGGAATCTCTGTTTAATGTTTAACAAGCGAAGTGTTCTTATATACAAAGTATTACAATGGCGAATGATAAATTATTTCAATCTGGTGTACGCCCCTACGAAACTGGCGGAGGTATCCCACAGGAGTGATTTGTTTCTTAATGCATGCCCATTGTAAAGTGGAAGTAACGGCAACGTAAATGTTCTAATTGATGCTTTATTTCAAAATTGCGATTTCATGCATATATATATGCATAAATCGAGCGTGCATCTTCATCTTTGTTCAAATGTAATACGGAGAAAAATGTCTTTGACCTTTAGTTAATTGCTGTATAATAGCAGCAGTGCAAAAACTGGCCCCACCCTCCAGTCGACCTTGCTCTGTGTATTTCATCCATGTTCTGTTGCTCTTGCCCGCAGCAGTTTTCTGGTCAAGTGAAATCATCCACCAATGTATTTATTGTCTTGAGAATTATCCTTGAATAGGTAATATACAAAAAGAGTTCGATCGTATCTTCTTTATTTGAAACCCGTGTGTTTCATACGCGTTACTCACTTCCAATATTAGTATGGGTCTCATTGCACCCCTTCGAAGGGGTGTTCTCTTGTTGGAATTGGGATAAAGAAACTTTAAATCCTCAACCAAGTTTTTGGTAACGAGAGGGCCACAGAAATGTGACCCAATATCATATCAAGCGATAATTCAGACAACTGGAATATAGTGGTGGAGGTGGATGGTGCACATAGTTGCAGAACTTCTTGTTTTAGCCATAAAATTACTAGTATTATTAGTCCGAGAATTGCGACTGGATTCATTTCTGTTGTTTTCCTCTGGAATAACAAGCCATATCTAAATATTGACAAGTATGTGCTGTGCTGGGTGAACACATTCTTAGAATTCTCATCCAGCAACATTTCTATAGTTTATATAGTCGTGCCTAAAATACGTATTTTCTAATATGCGGCAGGCCAACATGATTACCAATATTCAAAACGAGTCAGTTTTGGTTGCTCAGCTTACCCAGAAAGAAATCGGACAGAAATCATGTCATGCTGCTACTACTATACTACAAACTACACACGTCGTTTTCCTGTTGTACACACTAGTGGACTTGTAAGTTACAAGTTGTAACTACATGAAAACCCCAATGGAACGGGATATAGGTACATCAGATGGTGCGTATCTTTCTTAATTTCATATTAAAACCTGAATCCATCTACTGAAAGCCCGCCATGGCTGACCAGGGCTAGAACCGTTTCTCATTTTCTATTATAGGTCTTACCTGACAGGAATAAAAATTATTTTTTAGTTAAATGTACACCCGGGTTCAACAATAAGAGAATGATGAAAAAAGAATTTCGTTTGAATTAAAATACTGCAACTTATGAGATCACGAAGATACATAATAGGAAAACTCCATAGTAAAGCAGTACTACATACATATTCATTAAAATCCTTTCACTCTGGATCACCCCAGAATCCTCGCACCATCTGACCTGCCTCACCTAGGTTCAACAACATTTTCTATTACAATACAGGTATTGCAACAGAAAACAGTTTAGTTAGCTACAACAAATTGAAATGCATGTAAGCAAAATGCAAAACAAGAAAAAATAGTATTTTTTGCAAAGAATACGACACCCTCTTCCTATCTCGGCTTCGCGGTAAAATTACTAATGAATAGGACAAGTTGTACATTATGTAAATTCTACTGCCATGTTTGGTGTGTAAAAAACTTCGTTTTTTAAAAGGATTAGGGACCATGGACAAATTTTGAAATCCATATAGTATACTTGGTAATTTGGTAATATGTGACATGCAACTGATGAAACATTTTTAGTAAAATCGATCGAGATGTTTTTAAAATTCCAGCAGAATAAAATCTTTTTACGCAGCAAGTATCCTGAAAACAGGGAGATATCAAAACACTCAAAACATTTTTTAGGATAGGCCGGGTTTATTGACCATTGAATTTTAATGTGTCATCCATTCTGCATCGATACCGCTGTTTCAGACCTGCTTGCTAGCCAGGTTTCATATTCCATGAATGTGGTAGTATATATATAAATAATATGTATACTATTACAAGAAAAAGTATGTACCTATCCAGAAGAAAATAATATATTACAAATGTTGATTTTCATTTTCAGCACCGTTTCGGAACGCGTCATCACATTACCACCGCGCATGTACATACTATGATACTATTTTTCTTATATTTTCATCCTAGCTCAAGTCATCAATCTTCACTTAATGGACTAGTAGTACTTAAAGTGCATCATCGTCTTTGCAGTTGGATACTCCATGTCTTATGGAAAAAACAAACCGTGCGCTATAAAACCACAAAAACACGAGAGCCCCTGCTGAACACACATTATTCTTCTCATTTAGAATCCGCTCAGTCCACCTTTTAAAGATTTTTTAAGTTTAAGGACAAGGCAACAAAAAATGCACACATTATCCCTCACGGACAAATTCTCTTCAGTGTTTTTAAAACGATTGAGATGTTTATGACCATCGCCTTGTCATATTGTATATTATCCCTTTAAAGATAGAACAGATACCCAGGTATATTATATGTATATTGAATGCATTGCATAGTTGAAGTGAAGACTGGGAGAGAACTTGTTTTGGAATCGGAATTACAGTTTTTCTTCTCAAAGACTTTGCTAGAATACATAATGATCTGAAACAGGTAGTGGTGGAGTAATAATAGTTTTCAGTCTTCCGTTTATACTCTTGGACGGAATGCCTATGTGAAATGGTGGCTTTATTGGGATTTAGATAACATAATAATATACTTTTCCACGAAGAAGTAGAAAATATTTCGTGCGGGGAATGTATATGGAATGGTGTAATGAGCAATGAAGACTATAAAATGATTGATCTCACACTCTCTCTATATCGGAAAAGAGAAAAATCAGCTCTTGGATTCATACTAAGTATGTGCATAGAAAATAACCCATAACTTTTCTGCTTCTAATTCGCAATTTTAATCCGAAACTTAGCTGCAGTATACAAATTATATTCTAGAAGTATCTTACCACTACGAGATATTTTGAAATACAGCATCACCGTCATAAATGGTTAACACCAACCCACATTGATTACAAAGAAAAAATTCTGAAAACCTTAATATAAGCTGCTAAAAATGTTCAGATTAGAATCAGATACACAAATGGATTCTATTATGACAAAAAATTTACCCTGTATTCATATCAACGAGTGAAATCAAAGGAGGTTCTATGCAATCAGATTGCTGTCTTTTTGACTCTCGGGCTAAAAATATATTTCATGGTTATTTCTTCCATTCCACATCCAGTTTTTTGTAACCAGTCAAACTATAACAAACCAGATTTGGCTAGTACACACACAGTGTATGGGCCGGGGAAGAAAACCCGTTGAGAATTTTAATAGCAAATGCTAATGGAAAAAGACTGATTCTGATTTGATCTGTGAAATGGACCAGGAGAGAAAAGATGAGCGACATGACACATTTTTTATGGGATAAACTAACTCATCATATCATCTTAATATTTGCCAAGATTAATGAAGTGCAAGGAAAAAGGTGAGTATATGTACCACTTCCATACTGACAATAGTGTGTACGTCTAGACTTTATACGTATAAATTGAAATCCGAAGGGGCTGCAAATCTTTATGGTGTCATTGTTAGAATCAATACAAATGACAAAGAAAATACAGGTGTTTTCAACTCGTTTAATATATTTTCACTACCTGTCAGAGACGTAGAGGAATGAGTACCTGTATCTTTTTTTTACTAATCTATGTTTATTACCTACACGAGACAATTAACCGGCACGGTTGTCAGCCCAGTGATAATTACCGTTTTTAATCGCTTGTTCTGGACAATAGAAAGGAAAATTACTTTCATTCATTAGCCTTCAGAAGCGCAGTCATTTTAAGTTGGTGGCTATATATCGTTTCACAGTGACTGGGCTGCATACTCTACAAACTTTTAATGCTCTTGGTAGTGAAGGCATTTTAATGTTCCGCTAAAAACCGTGACGTGCCGACGTGAACGTAGACAGAGGCAGATTATGGTGAAATTTATAATTTCTAATGGGCTTTAAACCAGGCGGAAAATGCCTTCATCTGGCTGATGACGGGCAAATTTATGCTTGCATAAAGTGAACAGCTTATTATTATTACCTTATGGTCTTTTGACGGAGTATACTCCCGCAATGAAAATGCAATTTTGTGAAAGCGGTGTGTATGGTTTTCGCAAAAAAATAATAATAATTACATTTTCTCGGCTTGAGAAACACGGAATCAAGTAGCCATCACCACTACTGCATCACGGAAACATTCCATTTTGTGTTGCACGTTTGCATTTTCAATTCAATTGTGGCTCTGCATCTATCTTGCATTGTCACCCTACCTTCACACGTTGCTCACAAAAGCATTTCTATAAAATTCCAGTTGCCAACATTTTCAGGTTGGATCGCCCAACCACATTCCGAATTGAATGACTAAGCACATTTATGAAAACAAGATTTTCATCTCACGTTCCATTCAGTTCGTTTTCCGTATCACGTTTTCTAAACTTGCAACGCTGAACGTACTGCGTATTGGGAGAAAACACTTTCAGGGCGTACAATGATAAAAAATGACATTATTATTCTTGACGGATGACGGTCGAAGTTGAAGAAAAAATTGTTTCATGGTAATTGAAGCTATTCAATGTTTTCGCCTACGGTGTGGTGGGCACATTTTGAGCCATTTGTTCCATTACATAATCCCTTTCTACCTGTTACAGATGGTCACTTTGATTAGACAATATGGGAAAACGGAAGAGTATCAAAGCATTACTAATCGCTTTTTGAATTACGATTAATTCTCGAAAATTTAATGACAGGACATTGGCGGTGGAGGTGGATACCTTTCAATCGTGGGAAGGGTGGAGACAGAAAGTCGATGCAGGTGCTTGTGACCACGCCGACATCAGAGAAAAGTTTTATTCGATATGGATCGCACATCGGGGTGTATTGTACCTGTCAATATGTAGTCTTTTATTAAAATGTTTCATCAGGGTTTCCCATATTCCCACCATGCACCCTTTGTACGTAATCAGTTTTTCGGCTAATTTTAGAAGCAATAAATTCCAATTAGGTTGTTTGAAGGTGTCATCACCCTGTTTTGTATTGTTAGTACCAAGCGGAAAATCAAATGATGGCAGTATTGAGGAATAATCTGGACCTCAGTTTGATTGAACTGAAGTTGGGGGGTAAATGTCCTGAGTCTTCGCTTCATGAAGGTTACAAATGGTACAAATATTCTCTGCTGGAGACAAACATGTAGGCAGACTCGGGGGTTGGTAGCAAATTATCTCAAACGATATCTTTACATGCTTATTCCAGGTTGTCGTCACTCTTTGCACTGAACATCAAGATTTTCTTTTTTTAAATTTCAAAGTTCAAAATTGCTTTGTCTGATGGCATACTGGTTTTATTGGAGTTTTACGAGGGAAAGAGTAAGAGCTTTAGTGGAATATCTTTAGTCGTATCAGTCCTGACATTTGTGTATATTATTAAAGCGTAATTGATAGTACACGACATTTATTATAGCCAACAGGTTTTTGTGTAAAGTTTTGTATGAGAGTCATACCGTGGCAATCCCTATCCCAGGACACTCGTACACTGATACGTTTAGACATTTATAGTTTGAAAGGACATTTGAATTTTTCAATGAGTCTCTAGCATACCTAAGTCTCCTCATGCTGAATATTAAATTTCATATAATTCAGTTCAGCCATGTTATATGGAAATCCAGCGTGGATAATATTAGACTTATAGGGTGATAGCTTTGGCAAATAATTATCTGTCTATTCGTTAATTCATTAGTGAACGTTTGAGGAGATGAGCACGTTAAAAACTTGAATTTCCTATACATTCAAAACAAAACACATATCTGAACAAAAAAGGTTTTAATTGTGTATCCACCTGTGAGTCACTTCAATCAAGTGAAACGTGCTGAGATGAGGATGAGACACACATAACATTCATCTTGTATAACAAAACGGCAGCAGACAGTTGGGTTGGCTGAACCAAGATACCACGAAACGAACCCAGACAAACCCACAACATGAATGAATGAACTATACGCCTCAGACGATGTTAGCAGAATTGATCTTTTGTCTACTATAAATTGTATTTTTACTGACACATTATTACCATTCAAAGAAAGTTTTCAATCTGGGAAGAAGTAAAGTCAAAGTTATAGGACGTGGCATGTTAGCATGTTAAAGTCTGTAGCCTGCAAGTCTGACGGGGTTTAAGAATAATGCTTGGCTTGAACTGTCCAACACTATAATCATAATTCCGACGAGGATGCTCGAGACAACTACGTATTGTGAAGACAGAGTCATAGCATGATGCGTTGGGGAAACAGAATATTAGCAAACATTCACCACCAAACTTTCAGGTTATGTCTCACCCTTTACGGGGACGACAACTGATGTAATGGAATCTGATTGGTTACCTAATATGACAGAGAAAACGGTAACTGATATTGTAATGTGAACAGGAGCAGAATGATAACTGATGATGAGATGTCTGCACACCGAAAATATGTCTGCATTCCCGAGAGTACATTTTATCGAGGTCGTTTTTATATCATCTAAACCGGAGTGTAACGTGATGAATGATGAATACAAGAAAGTATGATATATGGTCAGGTCCCAAGGCACCGTTTTCGTACAACATGTATCATTAATTACCTACCTATTATTGAAGGCGCCCATTGCTTACTTAAAATTAGACTGGGATGTGTGTGTGGTAAAGCAGGCATGACAGCAATTTTCATTCATTTCATTGTCATTCTTCTTTCTTTTCTAGCAGTAGGTAATTACATCGCATCGCATGCAATCACAGCAATATGCAAGGCATTTCCGCTATGACATGTCCCGTCACAAAAAATACTATTAATAATAAACGGAATGTTAATATTAAATTTCAGATGCGGATAACTGTGATAACGTTGTTGACAACGGCATTACTCCTCACACGAATTGACGGGGGTGAGCGCTCGCCGAAACAACTCTTTTACACAACTTACCTCTACCCCTCAGTGAAAAACTCGGCTGGTGGTGGTCCTACAGTACAGAATGGCTTTGTAGCTCCACAGCTACCAATTTCACCTTTACATACATTCTGGTCATCTCTGGGAGACCAAAAAGCCAGGCAAAGTGCAACCTATATACCTGTCACCACTCAAGATGGAAATAATCAATTGTACCACCACCAACAACAGCAACTGCGACAGCAGCAACTCCTTTGGTCCCCGAGTTTACCGCTGGGAACATCACCTTTCATTGCTGCACCTGTACAACAGCTCCACATCGGAGGAGCTAACTCTGGTGGCAAGAGTAATAATGCGAAGCATGTGTCAAACTCGCAATTTATTTTGCAACCCCATCACCAAAATATCGGCCCAGAGTATCAAGTTCATGGGTCGACAGCATCTGACTCGCTGCATGGTTTCCCACTAATTGGCTATGTGAATGTACCAATGAGTCCGACATACAATGTGTGGAATCCGTATGGCTCTGTGCAGAGCACAGCTCCAAGCTACCTCAATAGCAATCAGGGGCTGATAAACACGTGGAATTTGCCGTTGAAGAGTTATGAGCAGATTCAAAACGAGTTGTCAAATTCGCTTCTTGGTCAACAACCCCCGACTCAAAAGAAAGTCGTTCCCACTGTGTCCACGGGATTCCAGAGGGGTCACGTTGAGGCACCTCCAAGTTCCCAGACACATCCTCATGCTAAGGTGTCCTCTGGAACGGGAGGTTTCATTAGGGGTCACATTGAGTCGAAACCTAGTTTCACAAATGAGCAGGTAGTTGCAGGCATGAGGCATGCTCCATCTGGGCATCCATCCACAGGATTTAATCGGGGTGCTGTAGAACATAGATTTTCCCCACAATCCCAAGCTCAAACTTACGACACTCCTACGCAAAACGTGATTTGTTATTATGCCAGTTGGTCCTGGGAGCGGAAAGGGGATGGGAAATTTGGCCCTGAGAATATTGATCCGACCCTGTGTACTCACTTGATTTACGCCTTCGCCGTCCTAGACAAGAGCAAGTTTGCCATTAAGGAGAGCGATCCTCTGGTTGATAAATGTATGAATACTCCTGATTTCCTTCGTTTTCTCCGGTTTTGATTGACAGCAAAAAACTAATGACTCATGCGTGTCTAATTTCACAGGTTTTTACCAAAGAACTGTAGCACTGAAGAAACGTAATCCCTCGTTGAAAGTACTATTGGCGCTTGGTGGCTGGTCAGACTCGGGAGATGACAAATACAGTGCTCTCGCTCACAACCAAGTGGCACGAAGAAAATTTGCAAGGGAATCCGCAAAGTTTCTAAAGGATCGGAATTTTGATGGGATGTCGTTTGACTGGCACTATCCAATTTGTTGGCAGTCCAACTGTGAATCTGGACCGGCATCCGATAAGCCGGCGTTTTCCGAGTTTATAAGGGTAACATACAGTAACAGTAATCAGGAAGATCAGGTACTAGGGCTGTTGTGACAGTATTTATTTTGTATTCGTAGGAAGTGAAAATGGTGTTCGAGCAAGAGAATCTCATTTTGGCTGCAGCCTTGTCGGGTTATCAGCAAGTTATTGACATTTCTTATGACATTCCTTCTTTGTCCCGGAGTTTGGATTTCTTGAGCATTACTGCGTACGATTATCATGGACATTGGGACTCGAAGACTGGGCATGTTGCACCGCTTTTCAATGGACCTCCAGCAAAGGACCCTTATCCAAGTTATAATGCGGTAAGGAGGATCTAATATACGATTATATTTTATTGGTTTGGGCTACTGACAGACAGGACACTGACATGAAGCATGTTTATATATATCCTTGATGCTACGACATTTACAGAATTTCACTATGGAATATTACGTGGCAAAAGGAGCCGACCGTTCCAAGCTCATTCTGGGCGTTCCAATGTACGGCCAGACATTCCGCCTCAGCAATCAAGGCGACAGTTCTTACGGCAGTGAAACCGACGGGCCTGGAGTTGAAGGCGAGTTTACCAAACAACCTGGCATGTTGGCGTATTATGAGATCTGCAAGCGAGTAAAGGATCAGCGGTGGACAGTTCAAACGGATATCACTGGTAGTTGGGGTCCTTATGCGTATAAAGGAAACCAATGGGTAGGCTACGATGACATTGACAGCTTAGCGAGGAAGGCTCGCTGGGTGAAAGGCAGAGGTTTTGGAGGTGTCTTTGTTTGGACACTTGACCTGGACGATTTTGGAAACCAGTGTTGCATGGGAAGTCAACCTCTTCTGCGGTCAATCGCAAAAGAACTGTTGGCAATTCCTTATGACGCGAATAGCCAGAATTGTAACAAACCGACCGTCGTCGTACCTGAACCTTCAAATTGTCAAGGTCCCGGCGGTCCGGCACAGTCACCGGTAATGACTACTACTGCTGCGCCAGGTTAGTGAGCCTGCTCATATGAGCGTGTTTGTACATCTTTCATATATCTATGAATTGCTATAAATTATGTTCAAGACAACTTAATAGCACTATACCCCACCACCTGCATCATCATGTTGCAATGTTTGTTAAATGCTTGAAATCCCAAATAAACGTTTTATCATTTGCATTAATCGAGAAGGAAACCCCTCCAAACCAACTGGAAGGCCGAAGCCTACAGCATCCACTACAAAACCAACAGCTTCCGGTCCCACTCCTGAGCACAACCATCCCACACCTCCGTCAACTACAACCCCTGTCCCAGTAGCAGTAACACCTGCGCCCGGAACCCAGCTAGAACCGATACCACCCTCAACAACTCCACCACCAACTTCTTCCGGTCCTCTGCTTCTTTTATGCCATCAGTATATGGGTACAAGTGGTGCACGATTTGTTACCTTCTGTCCCATTCCGATTCTTCCGCCTCTCTCCGTTCCGAATCTCTTCCCTTCATCTGTCGACTTGTTCAATCCCTTTCAAAATGTACTTTCGTTTCGCTGGTATTTGACTCAAAATAAAAAATGAAACATTATTTTTCTAAAAAAAAAACGTTTTAACATTCTTGTTGCTCTCTGTTCTGTTAATTCTGTCTGCTTCTAACTTTTCATGTTTAAGTGCATGTGATCATGTTTTCCGCTTTATCTAGAATACCATACTTAGGAGCTCTACCTGTAGGTCGGAAATTGTCTGACAAAACCTGCAAGATATACACAGCAGGATATATATAGAGTAGTACCTTACCCATTAATTTAAATTTACCCTTTTAAGCTACATCACCACCCAGTTCTGGAGGAGGAGGAGGAGGAGTGAATGACGATAATTACTGCGACAATTCTTGGAACTACATGCCTGATCCGGCGGACTGCAGTGGGTATTTCTCGTGTTCTAATGGGCGCAAGTTGAAACTACGGTGTCCTTTAGGACTTCATTGGAACGCGATGCTAAAGCAATGTGATTGGCCACAGTCAGCCAACTGCAAAGATCCTAATAATTTTATGGAGTCAACGACTCAAGCTACCACAACGAGACCAACTCAGACCACTACAACTCCACCCTGGACCACCAGATCAACGACACAGTGGACACAGGCTCCTACAACAACTACAACTACAAGACGACCTGCCACGACGACTTGGACTAAGCCACCTCCTCCGGCGCAAATGCCTGTTAATGAAGGGGGCTGTGTGTCTGGACAGTATTATCCTGGCCCTACGTGTGACCAATATTACGTCTGCGCTGCTGGGCAAAAGATGTTGCAAGCTTGTGGGCCTGGACTTCACTGGAATAAAGATAAACTATTGTGCGATTGGCCAAATAGTGCGATGTGTCAGAGTAGCACTGCTCCTCTCGGCATTCTCTCACCTTCAGCCTCGCCTGTCAGGGACCAACCTTGCAATGAAGGTCAATATTCGGGTGACCCAAACGACTGTGAGGTATACTACATTTGTGATCACGGGAAGAAGATCCGTTTTCGGTGCCAGAGTGGTTTACACTGGAACAATAAGGCAAAGGTTTGCGACTGGCCAGCTAATGCAGACTGTATGTCATCGACTGGAGGTGGGGGAGGAGCATCACAGACTACTACCACAAAGCGGCCGGAATACTCCACTCAAAGTACGACCCAGTCCTGGGTCGAACCTACCCAGACGACAACTACGCAAAGGACCACAACAACAACAACCACAAGGAGACCATCTGGAGGAGGTGGAAGTGGGGGTGGTGGATCCAATGTTCAAGGGGATTATATGGTTGTATGTTATTTTACAAACTGGGCTTGGTACAGGTAATGTAAATACCGTGTTTTAAAATTGGTTTGAAGAACGTATTATGCAAAAATTGATTGAAATCCTGCCTTTTGCTTGGCTTAATTGTTGTTATTTCTACCTCGATATTTTAGACCCGGCCAAGGAAAATATGTTCCTGAAGATATTGATCCAAGTCTGTGCACCCACATAGTTTACGGGTTCGCCGTTCTGGACTACAGTACTCTCCTCATGAAGCCTCACGACACGTGGGCCGACTTTGACAACCGCTTCTATGAGAAAGTCACATCATTCAAGGCTACCGGAGCTAAAGTCACATTGGCTCTTGGGGGTTGGAACGATTCCGAAGGGGACAAATATTCGAGACTCGTGAATAACCCGCAAGCCAGAAAAAAGTTCATCACGAATGCCATCGACTTTATCAAAAAGTACAACTTTGATGGGCTCGACCTCGACTGGGAATATCCCAAGTGTTGGCAAGTGGACTGCAGCAAAGGACCTGCTTCCGATAAGCCAGCTTTTGCTGCATGGGTACGTGAACTAAAGGAAGCCTTTCAGCCTCACGGATTATTACTGAGCTCGGCCGTGTCCCCCAGTAAAATGGTCATCGACGAGGGGTACGATGTCCCCACAATGTCGCGATACATGGACTGGATTGCTGTCATGACGTACGACTACCACGGACAATGGGACAAGAAAACGGGACATGTTGCTCCCCTCTATTTCCACGAGGAAGACGACGTTTACTACTACAACACTAATTTCACCATGAACTACTGGATTCAACAAGGAGCGGACAGGAAAAAGTTAGTTATGGGGATGCCCATGTATGGACAATCCTTCACTTTGTCTAACCCTTCACAAAACGGATTGAACTCTCCCACTTCTGGAGGCGGCACTGCAGGCGAGTTCACACGTGCCTCTGGCTTTCTCTCGTATTACGAGATTTGTCAGCGGGTACAACGTGACAGGTGGACTGTTGTCCAAGATCCGGATGGTGCTATTGGCCCATACGCCTACAAAGGGAACCAGTGGGTGTCATACGATGATGTTCCCATGATTCGCAAGAAATCCGAACTAATCAAGCGGATGGGTCTGGGAGGAGGAATGATTTGGGCTTTGGATCTTGACGACTTTAAGAACACTTGTGGACAAGGAAAATATCCCTTGTTATCCACCATCAATGAAGTTCTCGGGCGAAAAAGGATTGGCTCGGCAGCACCTGCAAGTACTGGGTCACGTCCCAGTAAACCTGCGCCAGCGTCAATGCCCTCGAACATGCCAGCGCTAGTGGCTTATCCCTCCGTAGTTTCTGTCGTTGTTCATCAACAAGAGTTACAACCTTCGAAAAACCAGCCCGACCCTTGTGGTGGTAGTCCATTTAAGCCTCATAACAATGACTGTAGGAAATACTACAGATGTATTTTCGGAAAGTATGTTGAGCAAACATGTCCCTCGGGAACATACTGGAATCGGGTAATTCTAAAAAAAAATCTCTGAAAAAAGCTCCGTTCCAAGTATACAAACAAGGTTGAAAATATAAGACAGTGTATGACTTTGCTTCGTTTATTTTTTTAAAATGAAAGGATCGATGCGATTGGACATGTGGAGAACAAAATCACCAGTCAGTAGGAATGGAAGATTACGAAACTTCATCATCAACAACTACACGCCCTACAACTCAATGGACTACTAGCAGTACAACGCCATCATCAACCACGTCTGGGTGGTCGCCTACAACTGATGGAACTCCGTCTACATCCACCAGTTGGGAGTGGAAACCGACAATTTCAACAACCACCACGATCCATCCTATTGAAGTTCCCGACAGTGAATATAAAGTTGTTTGCTATTTTACCAACTGGGCATGGTACAGGTAATTAATGACAGTTATTATAACGCTCAAACTACTACTTTGCATGTCAAATCTTTGTGTGGGTGGACCAGGTATACACATTTGTACTTATCAATTGGCTTATAGACAAGGGATTGGAAAGTACAAACCAGAAGACATTGACTACAACCTGTGCACCCACATTGCATACGGTTTCGCTGTTCTTGACACCACCACGCTCCTCATCAAACCGCACGACTCTTGGGCTGACATTGACAATCAGTTCTACACCCAAGTTACCGATCTCCGTAAAAAAGGGAAAAAAGTTGTGGTTGCAATTGGAGGATGGAACGACTCTGCTGGAGACAAATACTCTCGTCTCGTAAATGATCCCGCAGCCCGTCAAAGGTTCATTAAGCATGTTATTGAATTCATCGAAAAATGGAACTTTGACGGTCTCGATCTTGACTGGGAGTACCCCAAGTGCTGGCAGACGGAGTGCAAGAAAGGACCTGAATCTGACAAGGCCGCATTTGCGGCTTTATGCAAGGAACTTTCGGAAGCTTTCAAACCGAAGGGGTTGCTTCTAAGTTCAGCCGTTTCCCCCAGTAAATTAATTGTTGATGAGGGCTATGACGTGCCCGCGGTTAGTAGATATTTGGATTGGATTGCTGTCATGACTTACGACTACCACGGACAGTGGGACAAAAAGACGGGACACGTGGCTCCCATGTACCATCACGAGGAAAGTGACAACTTTTATTTTAACACGAATTACACAATCAATTACTGGATTTCCCAGGGTGCTGACAGGAAAAAGATTGTGATGGGAATGCCCATGTATGGACAATCGTTCAGTTTGGCGGATGTCAATGACCATGGATTGAACGCGAAAACGTATGGCGGAGGAACTGCTGGGGATTACACTCGAGCGCAAGGATTTTTGGCGTACTACGAGGTTTCACGTTTCTTCTTTTTCACGTAATTTATGTATTACACTTGCAACAACAATAAAAGTAACCTGAATTTACTTTCCAAATCCATTTTAGATTTGTTCGTACGTCAAAGACCGAGGATGGAATGTGGTGCAAGACGACTCCGGTGCACTTGGGCCATACGCGTATAAGGGTGACTCAGTGGGTGTCGTACGATGACATTAACATGATTCGAAGAAAGTCCCAATACATCAAGGATATGAACCTTGGCGGAGGCATGCTTAAATATTCGTTTATGATTAACAAAAAATAATAACTGTGTATAGTTTGCATTGTTATTAAATTAATTTGTATTTTACTGCTTGCTTTTGTAGGCATGATCTGGGCCCTGGATTTGGACGATTTCCGAGGAGTTTGCAAATGCGAAAAGCATCCTTTGCTGAAGACTATCAACCGCGTGCTCAGAAATTACCCAGAACCCGATCCTCAATGTAATATTTAAAGTTATAAAACCCTCGTATTCATGATTCCAACCAATTTAGCGAATTAATTCTTAAAAGCACAAATACGACTGATTTATTCCTACCAAGAAAATCCCTTCATCTCATTTTTATTTCTCTCTTGTTAACTTATTCACAATAAAATAGTATGTAATTAACTGCGTATGTATTTCGATTAGTGTGATAATTTTGAGGAAAAAATTGTTAGTTAGAAGAAGTGTTGTATGTACAAATTCAGTTTTACCGTTTCGATTGTTGATATACGGTTGGTCACGTGAATGTTATCTACATCTATAGCTTTAGTATACCATACCCGTGTTGCCATAAAATGTTTGGTTCAATTAAGTTTATGTTTTTAAGGTTGTGTTGTTGTGTCCGAGTGATTTTTTTCAAATCGGATCAGAAGACAGATATAGTGAGCTAGTGTAGTGTTTTTAGTTGCCCACTTGAAATATAAATGTATGATGTGCACTAATAGGAGTGCAAATATTTAAATGGTATTTGCTCCAAACTGTAAAAAAATATGAATTTGCCAAAAATAACGAATGAAATTGTTGGGAAACCCTTTAAGTAGATTTAAAGAATTACTTTAAGATATTTTGTGACAAGGGGGTTTGACAATAAAAGTTGCGTTTAGTATACATAATGGATGTTTTGGTATTATTCTATGTTCCCAATATCATATCCTTAAAAAGGTCATAAAACGGTTAATGGAGTTTAGAACTTTTGATGTAGATAATGATCTTGCTTTTCGCTATTATGTGTCACCGATGACAATACCAAATTACTTTCTGCTAATGACTTCGGATTCGGATTATGAGCAGCGTTAAAAGAAGCATTAAACATGAAATGACTGAAACTTCTTATTCCATATTCCATCACGCTTCATGACGATCGACTAAAGCACATTGCATTAATCAACCAGATGCATATTACTGCATCATGCAGGTGAAGTGTGAATTTTGGAGCGGTTTCCAGGTGCTACTGGTAGTTGTCTTATGTTATCAGTAAAACGGTTAATGGAGTTTAGAACTTTTGATGTAGATAATGATCTTGCTTTTCGCTATTATGTGTCACCGATGACAATACCAAATTACTTTCTGCTAATGACTTCGGATAGTTATGAGCAGCGTTAAAAGAAGCATTAAACATGAAATGACTGAAACTTCTTATTCCATCACGCTTCATGACGATCGACTAAAGCACATTGCATTAATCAACCAGATGCATATTACTGCATCATGAATGTGAAGTGTGAATTTTGGAGCGGTCTCCAGGTGCTACTGGTAGTTGTCTTATGTTATCAGGCAGACGGACAACACTACTGTCCAAGGGAGAGACGTGTTCAGATTACGTTCGTTCAAGATAGAACGTTCACTTTCCAAGGTTTCATCAGACAATTTGCCGAGGCGTCATCGAGAATCGTTGCCGCCGTCAAAAGAGACTTTCCCAATGCCGAATTCGGCTACACGGCTTTTGCGGATTATGACGTGAAGTTGAAAAAACATTTCCCTCACCGAGATCCTCATCCAGTGGATAGCTGGTTTGTAATTTGAAATTGAGTCACCTACATTATAAAAGAGCGATGTGATATGAAAGATTTTAAATATTTCCAGGACGAGCTGCTATGAATTCATTCAAGGGTTCACGAACGACGAGGACTATTTTCGAGATACGGTTATGGGATTTTCCAGAGTTCCTCCAGTTAACGGAGCGTATGATTCACCTGGTGAAGTTTTCATAAAAATCTCGTTGAAAAATAAACGAACTATTGTTTAAAAGAGAAATTTAATTTTACACGCAGAGGCAAGCATGACCGGAATTTTGTATGCTGTTTCTGACAAGAGGTTAGCGTGGGACAACTCGGACAATCCGAATGTCAAAAAAATTATTATACTGATCACCGACGAAGACACTATTGGGGAAAACACCGCCCCCAAGCTTCAACGAAAGCCACGACCCAGAGGTAACTGAAATTACTGAAATGATTACAGCAGATAATTTTATAGGATATTTTCTGAAGTCAAATCACTCTTTGAACAGGGGATGGCAACGACAACTGCATTGACTTCAACTTCCCCGAAACGTTTTGGGTGGGAGATGTCATGTATGCTAAAAATTTCAGCATTATTGGACTCCTCGCACCAAACACAAGATCGCCTCCTATTAACATTAAGAAAACGTGGGAAAACCACTTTTGGACCCTGGGAGTTCCCCATCACATTGAGATGATGCAAGATCCTAATTCAGCAGTTTCGAATATTGCAAATATTATTGCAAATTCAGTAAGAAAACTTGCCTGCATGGATCAACCACAACCCCCACAGCAAGCCTATCCTCCACCATCACAATATTCCAATCAACCTCCGCCCACGCATGACCAAGGACCGCCTCCCAAACAGGCACCGGCTGTTCAGAACATCTTCTTAACACAGCAAACAAACATTTTTATCTTGCCATCCGACTCACCAAACTATAAACACCGAGAACGTTCCCGTCCACCTCCACCACGACTATCGGAAGACGAAAGTCCCCCCGAAGAAAACCAAAAAGGTGGCGTTGATAAAGTCCAAGTTGTATTTCTTCTCGATAGAACCCAGAAATTTCAATATTTCAATCAGAATTTTGCGCAAAAGGCTAAAAACTTTGTGATCATCATGAAAAAGCTATTTAAAAACGTTGAATTTGGCATCACGGCTTTCGCCGACTTTCCCATGTACCTAAAAAAAGGTGGGAAGAAACATCAAGGAGGTGGTGGTGGCTCTGGTTTGGATATTGAAGACGAAGACCGCTGTTACGAAAGAATCCTTCCGTTGACGCCAAACGGCAAAATGATTCCTGTTTAAATTACGGGAATTTGCGGAGACGGAATGGGTAAATAGCTACGATCCTCCTGACAGCTCCATGACTGGACTACTTTACACAGCAGGTTTCAACCTTTTAAACAAAGATCACTTTGATTTTATGAAAACGTGTTGAAAAAGGTTTGATTCACAACTCATTTCAGGTGATACAGAACTGAAGTGGGATACATCCGGGAAACCTAATGTCCACAAACTTATCGTGATGACCACAAATGAGAATACCGTGAGCAAGAAGGATGCACCCAACCTTGCCAAATTCGATAAACCTCGCGGTGACGGTACGGACACGTGCACTGAACACAGCTTCCCGGATATCAGTACCGTTAAGAAGGTTCTCCAAAAAGGAAAGTTTGAGTTGCTGGGGTTAATTGCTCCAAATAATGATAGGAAAAAGGGGTGGCCAAAAATCAACCCGGTGACTCTATGGAACAAATATTTTGCTCAACTCTCAGTTGACCATCACATTGAAAAATTGAATAGTACGAGAGGACAGGAACAAATTGTAAAAAAAATGATTCGGGGAGTGAAAGTTACTGTTTTGGATGAGCCAATGGAGGAGGAAGAGGAGGAGGAGGAGCAACCGAAACACGAAAATGAGAAAGGACACGAGGAGGAGGAGTGCACAGATGAAGAGGAGGAGAACAACAAAAAACAGAAAAAGATGAAAGGCCGGAGAGTGGCCGAGGATAGTGACGAGGAGGAAGACCCAGATGAGAATCCCACTAAACGACCTGGGGGGAGGGAACAGCAGAAAGGGAAACAAGCACAGAAAAAAACTCTCCAGAAGAAGCCCGGAAAGGGACACCAACAAGAAGAGGAGGACGAGGACAATAATGATGATGATAAAGAAAATGCAGACGCGACGTTTATATTTGGGGGGAAAGCCCCACCAAAAACACAAAAACAAAGAGTGACTGTAAAGGGTAAGCAGAAGAAAAAAACGGATGATGTGGAAGACGAGGAGGAAAGTTCACCACAACCCGGTAAACCGGGAAAGAAGCCTCAAGATGCTGAAAATAAAAAGAAAAAAGAAAAGAGATGCAAGAGCAAGAGAAAGAAGGGTGCCAAAGACAATGATGAGAGTATTGAAGTAGAAATTGAAATCGAAGTACCCGTCATTTCCAAGCTTCAAATGGCATTCGTCATTGAACGCGGAAAAGCATATAGAACTTTCCTTACTGGGTTTGCGGAGGGGCTCGTGCAACTAATTGAAAATATCCGGAAGCAGTTTACTCTAGTTGAGGTAGGACTTGTTGCTTTCGATGATTACGATGAGGCGATAAAGAAAGGGAAACCATCAAAGAACAAGAATAAAGAGTAAGGAAAACTTTTGCATTTTGCATCTTTGCATTCGATTCAGGTCGTTATATAGCATAGCCCTCCAACTGATATTGATATTGCATTGTATCTATATCTATATAGTATAAGTTGCTACGAGTTAATCCAACCCTTGACCCAGAGCGACTACACAATTCGGATGAAACTGGAAGATTTTACAAACTCAAATTGGACCAACGTCGATTCAGACCCACCTGCTAGCAGTTTAACCGCTATAACGTACGCCGCAAGTAAGGCCAGTACTGTCTATTATAAAAATTTTAAAATGTCGTCGTAAGAATAAATTTATAATTGGGGAAAATAGCGGATCCAAAAATGAAGTGGAACACTGAAGGCGATCCGAATACTAAAAAACTCATTGTTCTCATAACAAACGAGGAGCCTGTTGATGAGCTCGACGCACCAGGGTTAACCGACAAGCCAAAACCTAAAGGAGATGGTCACGATACATGCACGGAACACTCCTTTCCTGACCCTGAAACAGCAGCGACAACTCTATCCGAAGGAAACTTTGGCGTGATTGCTTTAATTGGCCCAAACAAGAGGAAACCAACTAAAAAGAAGGCATGGCCGAAGTGGCCCCCAATAGACAGTTGGGCACGATGGGAGGAAATTTTGTCCGGGATGGGAATAGAATACTTAATGTCTCCAATCCCCATTGATAACGAACTGGAAGATGAGCCAACAGTACGAAGTGAGGAGGAAGGTTTTGCTGTTGATAATACTGATAATGATAGTGAATCACCTAAAAAGCTACATTTTGAGTATGTTGAATGGTTCGAGGATCTGACATGTCAGTCAATTGACGCCATGACACAGTCTTCTCCTTCCGGTGATACGGAAACGACAGATACTTCTGGCGCGGTGGAGTGCGCCGCTGCGGCCAAGTTGCAACTTGTGTTTGTTCAGGATAAATCAGCGTCATTTTCCATATTTATCAAGGAAATGGCTTTAATGGCAAAGACGATTATGGAAGGAGTGCAGAAGGAGTTTCCTGAAGTGGAGTTTGGCCTCACGGCGTTTTCCGATTTTGACCAGGAATTGAAGAATGGCACCGAATTGGATGTTAAAGTGAATCCAAAGTAAAACGAGAGAATCACTATCCCTTTTATTTCCCGTTTGATTTGAGCTCCAATTTTGTTACTCGTGTTTCACTTTTATTTTAGGACGAGCTGCTACGAAAAGATTCTCCCATTGACATCCGATGTTAAAGAATTTACAAAGAAACTCGGCGAATTTTCAAAGCTCCCTGAAGTAGATGGCGGGGGTGGAGGACAGAGCGCAATGACCGGTTTATTTTACACAGCAACGGACCCTAAAATGAAATGGGATACTTCAGGCAAAGCCGACGTTAAAAGGGTACTGGTTTTGGTAACTAACGAGGACACTGTCAGTGAGAAGGATGCTCCGAATCTTATTGGCAAACCCAAGCCAAAGGGGGATGGCAAAGACACCTGTCATAAGCATAGTTTCCCAGAAATAGAGACAGTTGGAAAGACTTTACAGAAAAAGGGGTTTGATGTGATTGGTATGCTTCCTCAGAATAGAAAAGCCAAGGAGAAAATCGATATTGTTAGCACGTGGGATAGTTACTTCTCCCGACTGGGAATCAATTATCATATTGACGCTCTCGAAGTGGCTCACATCCCGGGTGGCGTTACCACCAGACTTATTGGTGGACTTAAGGTTGTATCCTGTCAAGATGCTGAAATAGATATGATGGAGTATGACGCTCTCGAAGTGGCTCACATCCCGGGTGGCGTTACCACCAGACTTATTGGTGGACTTAAGGTTGTATCCTGTCAAGATGCTGAAATAGATATGATCGAGTAAACATTGAATTTGTAACAAAAGTGGGCTCCGTCCCAGTAGAAATTTATTAGAAATGGAATACGGTTGACGTGTTATATATTTCTTAATTTATTAAATACGCATATTGGCGGTCACTCGGTAGTTTGCAAGAAAGGGCATGGTCGGGAAAGGAGTAGTGTTTACTAGACGTGTTAGTATGAAATATATTCAGGTATTTTCATCCAATTGTGCTACTACCGAATTCGTGAATATTCATAAATTATTTTCGAACTATTGAGCATAAAATTCTCTTGGAACCTGATAGTTTCCTCCGAGGGTACGAAATCCACTCCACTCCCCACGGAATCTCTCATATTAGAGTCCTCCAGCTGGACATTTTTCCGCTCAAATAGTATGGTTTGGTCAATCTCAGTAGTAAAATAAAATAAAACAAGGAAACTCCATTGACTACATCCAGATTTAGAAACCAAAAATCTATATACCCATTTGGTACGATCTGATCTGGCTTTTGGGATTCCACTGTAATCCTAGCAAACACACTACTTCGGGTTTATGGTTTAATGAAGCTACCCCATTCCAGATTTTCCCCCACACATGGTAGAATTCGTAGATAATAAAATTGTAAGTGCCCATCTTACATTCCTGATTGCTTAGAAAAAACAATAGCTGAGCACGGAATTGAATACTTATCGTATTGGGTTTGATGGAACGGCTGGACTCACTGGACTGTACTGCATTGTCTTTTTTATGTGCATCCCCATGTATTTGGGACTGCTGATCTGGAAGTGAAAAGAAACGAAGGGATATTCTTGAAGGGGATGAATGTTTGCATGGAACTGATCCTGACTTGCCATAACTCCAATGCCATATTTTACTCTATTTTATTCATTATCATCATCATGGGGCTTGACGTGCTTACCTTACCGTCCCATTGCAACCCACATTGAGAATTATTAAAATGAGGTAAACTTGATAGATGAGTTTAACGGCCTTTATGTTCCTGTGCTTAGTATTGATGGTCTATTAACCTTTTGCCAACTTTCCATGGGCGGTGACGTTTAATCAGTCCTTAAATGCTGCATCCGATGTCATTCGCGTCATTGTGCTACTTTTCTAGCAAGCTAACTAAAAAGTGTCACGCAATGATCGCTCAATTTCAGGAACTCCCTTTTGCACTATTGAGTATTATTAAAGGTTGAAGCTGAAGCAAAGCATGCTGTTTTGGGTTGGGCAAAATATTCATGGTATTAAAATTAAAACATTCGTCTTTTAAAATCTATAGATTAAAATAATTGTCTCAAGGTTTTTGACGAATCCTCCTGGAATCCAAGTTTGGAAACTATTCAAATATCGGGAATCCCTGATGTATTCTGTATGTGATGCATTTAACAGGACGTTGTAACAAATTGAAGCAAATAATATATTTATGATCACTGATCACTATCATATTGATTCTTTAATATACAGACACTTCATGCTGTAGCCACTTACATGATTGTTTTCATTCAAATGCGATAACTCCATAAATCACACGGGTCCATGTCAATGTCTATAGAAGTAGCAGATAAGCCAAGTCAAGAACATATTTCCATATAATATATGCATAATTCTATACAAAGTACAAGTTTGTATTCAATTTCAATGTGATATTTCCTACCTATGTTCACCAAAATAAGTTCATCGATCGTCCATAACCACATGTGTGCATAGGTATGCATATTGTCAATTAACCGCAGCCTCAATAATTGTCTCGATTATCACATTTTATTTATTACTTCAATGCGTTTTATATACGGCACAGATACAGCTTGTTGGTCCATATAAAGGAGACGACAGCAATACCATTTCATATCGTATCACCAATACATCATTCACCCTTATGTTATGTATGACCTTGAAGTATGGAATTATCAAAATAAAACAGTAGACTTTCGTAGGCACTCAATAAATCAACCATATATAGTTCATAATTTGTCGTTCGAGTGTTATCCGTCGGATCCAGCTCAGATATAACTTAAAAATACCAATAAATCAGTGGTTTAGGGTTTTGGCATTTGGGAAATAAAAAGTTACCAAAAATGGAAACTAAAGATGTGCACAACGTTCCTGTCATTTGTACAAGGGGAACCAATTACCAAGTTGGATATAATATAGTATGTAGTATTTCGAACAACAGCAGTATAGCATTATTAAATTAAAGCAGAGCATTGCAAATTGAAAGTGCAAAGGATCAAAGAACTGGAATTATTTTCTTGTGTGCAATTTTACAGGGGAAAACCTTCGGAACGCTAATTAGTGACTTTCTCAACGACTTGGAATCTTACAACAGGATCTCCCTTCCACTCTATGAACTTCCTGAAGGAAGGAAGGTGTACGACGAAGTTTACAACATTTGCAATGTGCAATTTCCTCAATATGTTCAAGAAATTCAGGGAATGGCGGATGGAGCAGGACTGCCATTTCACAAGGTTTATTTTAATATCATTTGATGTGTAATTTTCAACGTAAACTTTCTTTTCAATTACATTTCGAAAATCCAAAATGTAGCTATTTGTTCTTCACGTTGAAGATCTAATGAATGCAAGTGCACTTCCACAAAATGACGACTTTGGATGTACTGATATTATGTGTAACAGTGAACAACAGGTATAAATACTTATATACGGACAAAACAAATCTTCACAAATCCGAATTCCTGTCTAATTTTATATGTGGCGACTGCGCTACCACGTTGTTGAGCCTAGGTTATCTTGGCACACACAGAGGATGCTTACCCCGAATGCAATGGGAGAACATATATTGTGCAAGCTGCAATTCTAGACGATGATGGAAACATAATCGAAGAATTTTCGTCAATATCTTATCCTGGCTTCCTGCCTGGTTATACAATGGGTTTCAATCAGTATGGAATGATGCATTCTATAAACACTGTCAATCCAAAAAATCGTAACCCGAATGGAACACGTACGTTCCTGTACCCTCAAAGTTTTGACAATTTCTATACAAACACTTTGAGAGATGGCATTTAGAATATTACTGATTTTTTCAGCTCGAGAGTTCATTGCCCGAGCTTTACTTGGAGTGAAAACCTATGAAGAAGCAGTGCAAGTACTTCAAAATCCCGGATACGGAATTGCGGACGGATTCAATGTAAACATTTATTTTGCCAATCAAGCTAAAACAGGGTCAAAAAATGTCGTTTACAGTATTGAAGTGGGACCGGAGCAACAAGGAAGGAAGGAAAGCGAAATTGATGTTTTGGAAGTACCTGTTGGAGATTCGTACTTTCATTGCAACAGGTATACTGGTTGTTATATACATACAAGGGTGTAAACTATAAGACAGACGACCTTGGTTATATACAAGTTGTTATATAATTCGATATTACATTATCTTATCTTATATCCTTAATTCAATCTGACCTCTTAGATATGGTTGATTTTTATGGTGTTATAGATTGGAGAACAGCTATTTTAAGTTGAATCCAACTACCACTTGAATTAACTCAATTCAATTTAATTCACTGCTGGGGTTGACACTTGACGGACGGGCGTATAATGAACCGTATTGTTTAGTTTTCCCATAACCTTCCATTTTGTTTTTGTTTTTAGATATGTCCGGTTGCCTATTGAAAACACCCCGAATTTCTTCGCTGTGAGCACAGATCATCGGAATGAGACTTTGAAAAGCCACCCTAAAGCAAAAACCATTAACGATATTAAGTTTCTTCTTAGCGATACCAGTAATTCCAAATGGCCTATTTATAGAAGTGGCATTGGAGAAGATAAAGGGAAAACTGTTATGACAGGTAAATTTTTTTATTTAAAAAACGCTATTTGCATTACTTTTTTCCAACTGCAACAAATATTCAACGATGCTGACCAATCCGACGTACCTTCACCTCGAAGGCCGTACCGTACTGTGGTTAATAATACTATTCTTTATTCCTGTTCTCCACCAGGTATTTTCGAAACGTCTAAGAAATTATGGTCAATCTATACTGGCCCATCTGCAACAACATCCCCAGTTGCAACAATTTACATGAACTATTAACTTTGACGCGTCACTAAAAGTACATCGTTTTGATCAACAAAACAAGATTTACAGATCATCAAGTACAATGTAAAGGTAATAGGCTGTAAGATTACAGTCACGAAATAAGTACTTCTAAGGAATTGAAAAAATGCTAGCCACCAAATATACAAGATCTTTTTGCGTAGTACGCTTACACCTTCCATTTCTTCCAAATAAAAGTTTGACAATAAAACACAATTCCA
Organism: Dicranocentrus wangi; assembly: GCA_036850665.1. Classification (NCBI taxonomy): domain Eukaryota; kingdom Metazoa; phylum Arthropoda; class Collembola; order Entomobryomorpha; family Entomobryidae; genus Dicranocentrus; species Dicranocentrus wangi. Next base: position 40,806 of record JAANSN010000141.1, on the reverse strand, counting down.
ATTTATTTGCATAATATTTCTCTGGCCGCCACCATACCATTAAGTGAAAGACAAATATTTCTGGCAATTTACTAAATGACCACAACATAACATTTTTATGAACTTTATTTGGCATTTTGGCAATGCAATACTGCTTATAGGGAGATGCTTATAGGCATTTGCGTTTCACGGTACACTTTTGACACACAAGAAAGCTGTGTTACAAAACGCACTTGTTCAACGTAATAGCACTTATCTCCTCAAGTGTCATAAATTCTGGAAGCCATCCAGCAGAATGGTCCTATGCTTTCCTTTGGAATTGGGAAAACAACCCCATTCACAACGTCATTTCAAATTGATGTATTCCATTATTTGAACGTTTTCTCCTCAACTGACGTGTAGCTCGCTTTCCCTACACACAACACACTTTATCCAACATTTTCCTTAAGTTCCTTAAGTTGTTGTGCTATTTGAGGTAACCCCCCAAAAGCATTCTCAATCCTCAAATATTATGACGAGTACTATACTGTTTCGCTTTTCGCTGTTGTACTTCCTAAAAGATACTTAACAACTGAACTTAACACCTTTAACCACATTCTCTATCCAGATCTTGATAGAAACCCATTACTTTCTTAAATGTAAGCGAAAATCAATAACGCAAGCCACCAACCGTAGTTGCCCGACCCCGATACCTGAAAAGTTTGGCTTTGGGTTGTTATATTCAGCGATATCAGTTTTAGGGTAGCAGTTCTGCATTTCTTGAGCAGAAAACATAGTTTGCCTTACTTCATTATCTCCCCTTTCATCTTTAATGATTCACGCGTGCCCAAACACTTCTGTTGTAGCAACAAAATTAACTGCTACCTCTAAAATTATTGAGAATTCAGAGAATTGTGCATCATGAGTATAAACGTTCAGTCATTTTTCATCCAGTTGGAAAGCTCCTCCCGAACGTATTTCGCTGGCCAATATATAACTGGAAAGATTATTTTAGCTAATGACACTGATGTGAAGACTCGGGGAATTGCATTACGTTTCACAGGATTAGCGTCACTGTCGTGGTCAGAGGCAGTTGAGGAGGGATCTGGGGATGCGTTGCGAAGCGTGGTCAAGCAGCATGCAAACAAGGAGATTTACATGGATGAAGAGCTATATGCTTATGGCAGAGGTAAATCCACATTTAACCCAATTTATGAAGGCTCATTTGGTAACTAATATTTAACACTCGTAGTTGGAGAAGCTGACGACCTTGTTATTGAACCTGGATATCATGAGTATCCGTTTACTTATCAGCTTCCTCCAAACGTTCCGTCAACATATAAATATGACCACGGGCCAATTCATGCGGAGGTGTCGTACCGGGTTGAAGCAAAAATTAAGAGGTCCGTGTGGAAAACTGATCACAAAACCAATTTGGAATTTATCGTAAAAGCTGTCATGAACGTGAACAGATACTCCCAGGCGACGCAACCAGTGGTTGTTTTTAAGGAGAAGCACCTTTGCTGCTTTTGCTGTAAGGATGGCCCAATCACGATGAACATTAAGATGGCCAAAGCAGGTTATTTTCCAGGGGATAACATGCGATTTACGGTAGACATTGTCAACTTTAGTTCCAAGCGGATTACCAATATTGATACAACCATAGAACAGGTGTGATCAATTATTTGCGCAAAAGGGCCCTAAATATGAAGGCGGATAAACTATATATAGATATGTATGTTCCCTATATTCGTAGGAAACCAGATTCCTGTCATCCGCCTCCGACAATGAAAAAGTCCTTCACGAAGTGGTTCTGAAAGCGTCGTCTGGTCCTCCAATTGATTCCAACAAGACGGAGCATTGGCAAAATGATGTTACGATACCTGACGTTCTGCCTACGAATTTGGGAGGATGTCATATTATTCTAAGAAGCTACACGTTGAAGGTGCATTTCTTATGCAATTTATTTTGCAACTCCATTCGTGATTTAAGGTCATTTTAAGGATATGTAGTCAATATAGACTACCTACTTGGTTTGTAGATAAATGCCAGCATAGCCCTTTCTCGTGGGCTTAAAGCTGTTGTGCCAATCGTGGTCGGATCCGCACCAAAAAAAATTGGCAGCCAAGATGATTTAGTAGAAAAGAAAAGCATGCGGGGAAGTCCTAGTTTTAATGAGCCTTATCGTAAGTAAGTCAGTATATCAATTAACTGACGTGTGCCGTAGTAATTTTAAGTATTGAACTAACTAAAGTCTGTTATGTTCCTAGTGCCACCGGATTATAAAGAAGTTATGGAACAGACCGGCACTATATGAGACGGGTCCGACATGACGGTGCTGCTTCAAAAGGCTTGCAACCGTTTTAGGAGGATCGATGGGTGGGACTGGGAGAAGGACTTTCGTTTTTTCGACTTCTCTACGATTTCCTAAGCTATTTCTCATAATGTGTTTTGTAATAGTAATAGGTAGTTTTGTAATTGGGTGAACGCCATAATATGACCTGTAATTCGTAATAATGTGTGTTTTAGGTCCACAGTGTAGTGTGTTGTGTAATCTACATTTACACTAGTATGGAACCAATCAAGCGTCTGTAAAAAAAGTCATAATATAAATTGTAAATCCTCATACTTAATATTGTCTTTTTGTCGTGAATACGATTCTTGCACTTGTGAACTTAGAATATAAAACGTCAGTTACTTTTAAGAAATGTAACTTATAGTTAAACAGCATTAATTTACGTTAAACTTCAGATTCGAACCACTTGCGCAGCTTGAACTTCAATGAATCGGTAGGTATATACACTTACGATGAATAAATGAATGATTGCCGAAAACACCCAGAAATCCTGCATAGTTTCTAACGTGTCTTATTCTGCGCCGTAATTCTAATAATAGGCAGGCATAGCCATAGCCTATTATGCAAATGCAGGCACGCCAGTGGGCACTGTGGGCGTCGGCAGTGCACACTCGCCTACTTTTACATATTGCAAGCATGTATACAGGCGGATTAATTGCGTTTGCAATATAAAATCCCAAAATGCTAAATAAAAGAGGGCATTTATGTGTTTTAATTTAATTATAAAGTTAACACGTAGGTATGAGTTTATTCTTTGGGTGAGGAATGAGGATCCTATCCTGTCCTGTCTGGGTGGTATGATAGTAGTGTGATTTGTTGAGTATGGATGCATGCAAACCAACGAAAGAGTCGAGTTCGACTCGAGTTTTGCTACACACAAGCAATTTGCTAACGAAAAGCATCGTCCTATGTAATACGCTTTATGGTGAGCGTAATAATGTAGACAATGTAGTCGTGCGTGATCATATCCAGCCAGATGTGCACTGTGTAAACTTACGAAGCAATATTATGCACACTGACACTGACTACTGCTGACTGGAACACTGGATACTTTTACTACTTACATCAGTTGTAAATACATATTTTTTACTGTGAACGTGTGTATAAAGTAGTGTGGAGGTGGGTGGACTAGTGAACTTGTGATTTGTGTACTTATGTTTTTTGGAACAGACAAAGCCAGATTTTTTACACAATTTACATCGCTAGTTACGTTATTACTCTATGCACATTTTTGCTATTATTGATGGGACACAGCACAGCATCATCATCATCATCATCATCATCATCATCATCATCATCATCATCATCATCATCACTATCATCAGCCACCAGCATAGCAATAAATGAGAGGAGTCGAGTCAAACACAAACGTTGAGCTTTCCCCTCTTTCTTTCTCTTCTCTCTGGCAGCTAGCGCCAATGTAGAAACCACCAAGTTTGTAAATTTTGGTTGCACCAACAACACGGACTACTCGACTCTATTCTATTATGTTACGTATGTACTTCCTTTACACTCTGTTTCTCTGTACTCTACTGTGTCATATTCTATTTCTACTTCTTTTTCTACTACTACTATTACATACATTGAGCGAAATCGGATCGGACTCTCTTCTCCCACAAACAATAATAACGTAATAACAAAATAATAATAATAAAAAATAAAAATCATCAAAAATCAGATCAGATCAGATCCGGATAGTGAATAGTCAGTGGAGTGTATCATAATAGTAGTACATACATGTTATTTTTTAGTAGTAACACTTATGCATTCATTGGAGTGGTGGTTGCAACTGGAACCGTAAAAAAGTACAGTAACGACGTTTGAAAAGTTGTGTGTAATAAATATATAGGTATTCATCATTATTTGACCGATTTTTATAGGCCAAAAAAGGTCAGCCATCATGACACCCCCGTGTTTACCTTTACCACCTTTGTTGACTATGCTATTTTTATGTTGATTATATGCTGTAGTTAATTGCACGCATTTTTGGTTCTGCCTAGGTGGTTTTTTGGAGTTCACGCACGAGCGACGAGCCTACGCACGTCAATGGTGATTGGGAGTGCTCCACAACCGGCAGGAGACGGCTGACGGTAGGGGCTATATAGTTAGTTGTCTTGATCCCCTGACATTTGAAGCCGGTCGTCGATATGGCGGATTTTAATGAAGACGGGGATGTCCAGCTACCTGCAAGCATGACGGAGGAGGAGGTGCTCGAAATTGTACGCGAACTTATTGGGGATGAGGATATGACGGACGAGGAGTTGTGTACAGCGTACAAAAGTGGAATGTTTCTAGAGCTGTGCCCAGATATTGAATCGTATGCTAAACAGCGAGCAGGAAGAAATGCGAGTGGAGGAGATAAAGACAAAGTTCCGAAAGAGCAAGTGAAGATGAAGAGGATGAGGGATGACTCAGAAGACAGAGACGTTCAACCGGGTAGTTCGCGTCCGAAATCGAATGATCATCAAAACGACCACAAAGTCGTGAAAGTTAAAACGGAGTATATGTCAGATTCGGATGATTCGAGGCATGTTAGCAAACATAAGAAGAAGAAGAAGAAACACAGTAAAGATCATAAAACGGAGAAACGAGAAAAGACTGACAGGTATCGGGAGGAACGCAAAGAAAATACCAAATCTACTGATTCCAACGACAGAGTCAAACATAAGGAAATTAAGAAAGAGCTGTCGTCGTCCGACTCTGAAAAGGAGCGGAAACGCAGAGAGGAAAAACTGAGGAGGCAGCAGAATGAAGTGAAGCCTAAAGAAATTAAGAAAGAAGTGATATCGTCAGATTCGGAAGATGACCAGAGACAGAGAAAGGAAAAGCCAAAGAAGCACAGTAAGAAAAGGAGGACCGTCTATATTTCGTCTAGCAGTGATAGTAGCGACAGTGGAAAAAAAAGAAAACGCCAAGGAGAGGAACCAAAGTCTTCGGGGAAAGAAATTGAAGACAGTAGCAAGAAGGATACTTCTACTCGTAAGACAGAGAGGGACGAAAAACCTAAAATTCATCCTTATTATCAAGAACAAGTGTTGACAGCTGCCGGAACTGGCCAAGCATTCCAGAAAAGTCATAAGGAGAATGAAGGTGAACGGACGATTGAGAAGAAAAATGAACCAAAACCTGTTACGAAATACAATACTTCTGCTTCCAACACTAATTTCAACAGGTGGAAGCCATTTTTTCATAGGGATCACTTGCGGTACCAGCGACGATTTCGGTTAAAACCGATCTCAGTAATTTGTGTAGATCTGTTAGATATGCCATTAGCGTTTTACGATCCTGATCTTCGGGCACCGAATCCAAATTCACTACCTCTAACAGACCACGTCGCAGTATCCGGTAATAGAAGGGAACTGATAAAACGATTAGAGCGTGAGAAGACGGCAACGTTTAGAAAGAAGCTTAATCGCAAAGCTTTAAAAGTTTTGAAGTTGTACAAAGGAACAACAAAAAGAAAATACTCCTCTGACGAAGATAAAAGACATAAAAGAGCAAAAATTATGGATAGAATTGTCAGCAGCGCAAGTAGTAATTCTGATTCTAGTAGTATTATGACTCCAATTCGAAAAACGGATACAAAAGATAACCGGTTCCAAAAAAGAGGTAAACTAACAAAGGCTGAGCGAGAGCAAGAAGCGAGGAAGAGGAAAATTGAGGAAATTAAGAAAAAGGGGGATAAACTCAGTGCCAGAGGAACTCGTATTCTTCCGTGGGAAAATAAAGATAAATACTTTAATAAAACGTCCAAGAAAGCGGATGATGCTGCAAAAGAAAAGGAAAAAGCTATAGCGGAGAAGAAAAAACGAGTTGAAATGCGGAAAATGGAAAGGTTGAAACATGCTCCAACAGTAAAGTTTCAAAGTATCTTGGCTCAGATCGACGCAGCCAATAAGCAAGAGTCTCTGAAACCCAAAGTTGATTTGAAAATTCCGAAGATCGGTCAGAATACAGCGAGAATTCCGACAGAATATAAATGTGATAAAGATGGTAGGATAGGCGTAGGGGATGTAGCTAAAGAGGTTGCTCGACTCCTATGTTCAAATACAAATGTTGAATGTCCGGTTATGCCAGAAGATTTTAACCTTATTGGAGGTTACACTGTTAAGAAAATTGCTTGGTGGCTTTTAAAAAATGAAAAGGATCCCCCAGACGTGGGTGTGTTTCACCCCGAATTGCACGATAATGATGGATGGGAATCGGACCATGAAGATGACTTTGATTGGCCTAGTGATACGAGTTCAATTAACGGCTGTGTGAGCGATCCGGAAGGCTTAGCTAGTGAAATGCCGCCTGATCCTACCAAAATAAATGATCCTGACTGGGCCGACGATTATTGTGTATGTAGTATTGTAATTATTGGAGATTCGTGACAAGTTAGATATAACCATGTCGTGTTATTGTAATACTATAAAATGCGTATGTTTATTTTCTTGACAGGGAGCTGCGTCATTGTATGCCCGAATCCGGCGACTGGAACTAGCACCCCCTACCACAAGTGGTAGAATTTCTCTGAAAGACATGGAATCAGTTGATCACTTTAAAGCATTCATGAGAATCAAACCTGGAACCAATTACGAGAAGCATAACTTTGAGGTACAAGCAGATAATCGTAAATAGAAGGTATCCTGGAACGCAGTGTTGCAGTATCAATTGGTCTAAATAAACTTTTTATTTGCAGGCTAAATGTTTTATCTGTAACGGGCTAGTGAGTGGACAGAGGCAACTCGGAGCTCATATTCGAAGTGACTCTCATAAGGATACCTTCAGAAATTTTAGTAAGCTTTGACCTTGGTCACAATATCATGGTTTTGTTGATGTCGTAATTGTAATAAATATCTATAACTTTGCGCGTCGTTTTTTTTATAAACAAGGCCTCAACTTAGCTAATTACCCGGAAGAAATGGTCAAAGCTGTACCTAAGAAGGAATTTCTTGCCAAACTAGTCGCATATTCTGCAGAAACTCCTAATGCTCCCTCGAGACCAGGTCCCTGTTTTTTCTTATACGTACATGCTATAATGTGGTTGTTTTTTTACACTACTTCCTTTTGTCACTCATTCCTGTTTTGCTTGGCAAAGAATAATCGTTTAAATTCAACAAGGTTGGCTAAAAGATTTTTAAAATAAATTGGCATAATATATTAAAATGACAGATATGTCGGAGGACACAAAACTTGATGTGAGGAATATAGAACCCGTGCGTTCTGATAGTCCTCGTCCCCTTATTGGCGGGGAAGGTGCTGTTCAAGTGTGCGAGATGCCCATGCCAGATGATATTTCACTCCCCAGTATCGAGAATTTTGATATTTCATCTGACGAGTCTTTACAGAACGTCAGAGTTGCAATTCGTACAAAGAACAAATGGGATGAAAGTTTAGAAAGAAGATGGCGACAATGGAATGACGAGGAAATGAAGTCAGTGTCGCAATACTAATGATATAATTATGACGTCGAAATTACACACATATGAGAACTCATAAATGTTTTACATGTCTTTGCATAGGATTGCGGAGCAATACAATTCTGAGCGCGAATTTTTCATCAATGAACCCGAGAGGCATCCGAATTACCAAGTGGAATGGTTAAAATTTTGGGATCAGCGTTCTACTGAACTAGAAGCGGAAGGTAAAGATGCGGACAATTATGATTACCAAAAAGAGTGGATGCCATTTTGGTTAAAACGGATGCAAGAAATTATGAAGCAACAAGTGGAAGAAAAAGTGTAAGTCTGGGAGCTCCAGCTGTGAATTATGATAATAATCAATGCATATAAAAAGTTGCATATATGTAGCATGAATCATAATTGTCCTCAAAGCAAGTGTTTGTGACTTCTTACAGTGCAAATCTCAAGCGACACCTGGGAATAGATAAGCATACACTAAGAAAATGTTTCGGAATCTCACACGAAGCCACCAAAAGTACAAAAACGAAGAAGCAAGAAGCAGTTAATTCAAGCCTGAAATCATCATCTAAAGGAACATCCAGTGAAACGCAGAACAAGGTTCAAAAGCAAAGTATTTCTGTGAAGGCCTATCATCACAATTCAAAACGGTCCTTACCTCCAACTCCCCCTGGTACTTCTGACGAAGGAAGAAGGGTTAGAGAAGATCTTAATATTAGCTTGAAAAGTAATCAGGCACAACTAATAGCTGCGCCCTTTGGACCCACGAATAAGACAAAACCTATATCCGCTGAAAAGTTAATTAAAAGTAACCTAAAGTCTCCTGAAAATGTTTGGTCACCCAATTACGACGACTCAACGTCTGTGCCATGTGAAGACAACAAAACTCCTGATATATTAGAGAGTATCGATCGTGGACCGTACGATAGTAGTAGATCATTAAAAAATTTCAATTCTCCCTTCAATGAAATTAAACCCGCGGAAGAAGTTAGTGGTAATAATAATCGTCATATATATGAAAATCATACAACAACTTGTAATTCACAACCGAATTATACACAAGATGGTAATTACGGAGCTGGATTTCAAAACTGGGATATGATAAACTTTCCTGAAAACTCGCGTCCCGGATGCAGTTCTGCATTTAACCGTCTCCAAGAAGATAAGTTTAAAGAAAGAAGGGATAGCCGTAGTGAGTTGAAACCTGCCGAAAATATTCGCTCCGAAAGTGCTTCAAAATTTTCTCGGTCTGATGAAAAAATACGAGACAGACGTGACAGCCGGGATGACTACAAGCCTACTGAAAACATTCGTTCAAGTGATAATTCTAAATTTTCACGGTCAGACGATAAAGTTCGCAAAAGGCGTGATAGTCGGGATGACTATAAGTGTTCAGAGAATATTCGTTCCGAGAGCAATTCTAAATTTTCACGTTCAGACCATAAAAGTAGTGAAAGGCGTGACAGCCACGATGGCTATAAGGCCTCGGAAACTAAACATTTCGACAGCAAATCCAAATATTCCCGTTCTCACCAAGATAAAGTTAGAGAAAGGCGTGACAGCAGAGACGAGTATAAAGACAGGAAACACGCGGAAAGTTATAAATCTAAAGACAGGTACGATGATCGAGATAATCACAAATCTTCCGAATACAGTCGATCCCACAATAATTCTAAATATTCACGCTCTGATGAAGATAAAAGTAGAGAGAGATACGATCGTGATAGGCACAAACCCTCTGAAACACACACTCGTCGCAAGGAAGAGAGAACCGGGGGGAACGTTAACGTTGATAGTCATGATAGTCGAAATGCCGTTGACTTAAGTGGGTCAGTAAATATCGTAAATATTTCAAAAACCGATGAATTGCGAAGTGCCGAAACTGTTGATAATAATGGTGATAATCAAATTTCATGCCTCGAAACAGCACATTCTAAAAAGTCGCGTAAAGAAGATGGGGAGTTAAGTGATGGCGAATTAGACGAAGTTTCTGATGGTAGTTCAAATTCCCTTATGAATGGCGTTGGCCATTCAAACAAGAAACCAATACTGCATAGGCGCGAGGGGTCAGTGTATTCAACTGTGTCGTCATGATAGGTACATTTAATAATAAAGTTTTAATTATCTCAAATAAACTACCTATACATGCAGATTTGACTGAATTTATTAAATACTGACTCAAGTAATGATAGCGATACCTTGGGTCACGTGCTGGACTGCATGAAGAGTTTATACCAACCAGTGTTATTTTTAGTTTAAAATATTATTTAAAATAAGGACTGAAGCGCTTGCACAATGAATTGTTGGTAAGTTTCTAAATTAATTAATATGGCGTGTGTATGTACTTTCCGTTACGGTAGCTATTTAAATAAATTAGATTTTTTAAAGTTAAACTGTGCACTATGAGTACAATGATTAATTAATATCTATATGGATTTTATGTCATATTCATTGTTTAGAGGTGGCTTACCTATGTACCTGCAACATTATCAATACGCCCATATTTGATAAACCACATTTGATTTATATTGTAAGTCGGGGAATCATCTGTACTGCATGTATTCTACAATGATATTGATACTAATGCAATTACATAACGAAACGAAAAATATTACATTTTCAAATAAGAAAGCACGCAAAAATTACAAGTAAATAAATAATCCTTGTCCTTGTATTAATTATTATATCATTCCTGCTACTTTGTCTAACATGAAAATTTAAGGCTTCACTCCGTGAATGAACTGAACAGAGAGTTTCTTCGGTTTTTACATTATGTTGACGTATACAATAATTTCTGAAAGTGTATCTTTAGAACTACAAAAGATTCTGACAATCCTCTCCATCCGGGCAGTGGCAGGATCTTCCTCCACGGGCACTTGGAAGGCAGAGTCGTTCTTCTCCGCACGAATTGTGCTCACAAGGACTGTATACTATTGAAATATTTCAATGATTCGCGTTAGCATAATTTGGAACCTTGGATGCGACTGCTGACAAAAATAATTGGGCTCAAAAATGGTTTTACCATGTGGACACTTAGAGGGAACATAAACAATTCCATAAAGTTTTCCAGTTCCTCCTAGAGCAACATCATAGCTTCCATTTAGCTCCCCAGTCTGTCTAGTTGCACGCTCAACTTTTTTCCTAGTTGGGCAATTCAAACAAAGTGATTTCCTATGAAAATATTTTGTTAACGTGCGTTAATAGAAAGTAGCGACATAATTTCTGCAATACTCTTACGTTTCCCAGTCACTCCAGTAGAATGAGTCGGGTCCTATTGCGAGACCGAAAGGATACTTGATCTTTGAGACATAATTTCTCCTGTTCCTTCCATCGATTCCGACGCATTCTATTATCATGATCACAGACATAATAAATATCTAGTTTTTCTATTTATATCGCCGCATATGCAATTCTCTGATATAGCCGTCAATAGTGCATCCTTTACGGCTATGGATCCTTACCAATTTTGTGGGTTCCTGCATCTGCCCAGCATAACTCTTCCGTTGTTTGATCTACTACAAGAGAGTTAGGTAATGCGAGCCCCTCTCCAACTAGAATCTGTCTCTCCTGGCCATCCAAGCCCGCGTACTCAATTTTCGGGTAGTCCCGGTTCCAGTCGCTCCAGAATAATCGGCTAAAAGATGTTTTGAAAATATGCGTATTATAACTATACAGTTGCGAAGAAGATTAACAAAGTGACAACGGAAAAGGTGTATCTTTTCCTACCCACGTTGAGGAAATACAGCGATTCCTCTTGGATTCACCAGTCCCGTAGAAATAATGGTTTTACGAAGTTTGGTCTTGAGATTTGCCACCTCTATTGTGTCTTTCAGCGAATCTGTCCAGTAGATGTTTTGTGATACCCAGTCAACACTCAGTCCTTCGGGGGACCCGATTTCTAATGATTGTCAGTTTTAAATTTAATGCGTTCGAAATTTCTTATTATGAGTCTGATCACTTTACAATAAACTTTGGGGAATCATTTACCATCGTCAAGGAATGCTCCACGTTCTGAACCATTAAAATTAGCCATTTTAATAGCCCGAGTTGCCACATCACTCCAGTAAATCTTTTGATTCGGGCAGTCAATATCAATCCCTATCGCAGTTTGGAATGGTTCAACAACCAAAGGCGCAGCTTGACCACTTCCAAGTGGCACCTTAATAAGTGACATCCCCTTTGTCACTATCAAAAACTCGCCACCAGCAATTGGGGCAACTTCTCTACATGAGTGCCCATCCCCTTGATAACCCTGTTTGCACCGACATTTCCACTCTCGTGTTATCTGGTCCGGTGAGCAGTCTGCGTTAGCGTCACATATAGACTTGTCCTGGTAGCAAGGCACACTTGATCTGCATCTAAACCCATCCCCTTCGAATCCCTGTAAAATTTATGCTCCAGATGAAATGACATAAATTTCCCAGAAAACCTAAAAATCAATGGGACTTACGGAAAGACAGATGCACTTGTAACTTCTGCTTTCTGAATCATAACCGCACTCGGCATTTTCTCCACAGTTCTGGAGAATATTGCAGCTGTGTAGATCCTCTTGACATAACAAACCATCCCCCTTGTAACCCGGCTTACATTCGCAGGCGTACTTGGACCGTCGGGTGTCCCACGTGCACTGAGCATTCACGTCACAATTTCTCAAGATGTCACATCCCACATCACCCTTTGGCCGGCAGTCCTTTCCATCTCCGGTGAAACCCTCTCTGCAACGACAAGAGTAACGTAGCCCTGTGCTGTCATATGCACACTCGCCGTATGGACTGCATTCCGAGTGACTTGAGCAATAATCTAACATAATTTTCCCAAATCATTACTTGTTCACCATTTAACACATACACACTTTCAATTTCACGCCTACTCATCATTCCTACCTTGGGGGGAACATGCACGACCATTTCCAGAGTATCCGTGATTACAGACACAAGAATACGTCCCGGCACTATAAACACAGGCCGCGTTTTGATCGCACAATGAAGGTACTTGAGCACACTGCACATCACTCTCTCCGTCATTGTCCGCTGCTGCATTAATAAACACATAATGGAAAACGATCTTTATTCTCTTAAAGAAACTGTACGATATGACTATGATGAGACCTTTGTGGTGATAAAGCGTTCTTTGTCACTTACGAGAAGACCCACCCTCCGTGACCGGTACGCAGACTGCCCTTAAGTCATCGTACTCAAATCCAGTTGAGCAGTAGCATGATCCCAACACGCAGATCGGTGGTGGTGGTGGGGAATAGTCGTCTGAACCGGAGCCGTGTCAAAAGAAGCCAGACGACAAACATGAATCCATCTGCTACGCTTCCATACACCAAGCAAGCTCATTTATTTTATAAACTTACATCCGCCAGTTCTCATACAAACATAACCGTCTCCTTGATATCCGGCTCGGCACACGCACACATACTCATTTGTCGTCTCATCCAATCTGCACGCAGCTTCAGGATGGCAGTTATTCTCAATGTCGCAAGTTTCTTCGGGAAAACCCGAACACATCATTAATTTGATATAGTTTTCTTGTCTATAACCAACCGATTTCATTTTGCTCTATAAATAAATACCTGTAGGCTCCCTATGACAAGATATACCATCTCCGTGATATCCTTGTTGACAACTACAGATGTAGGAATCACTTGCTCTGCTGTAAATACATTCTGCAAATGGGTCACAGAGGTCTCCCACTTGACGGCAGTCTGGTGGGCTCGTGTCTGCCAAGTTTATCAATAATAAACATAATGAAATGAAATACTGCATTTCATTCCAACCCATTGACAAGCACCCATGTATTTTGTTTTTTGCAGTGATTAGTGAATCCTTACCTGGAAGATCTACTCCAGTGTGTTCATAACAGTACACTCCATCCCCATAATATCCCGGGAGACATTGACATTCAGGTCGACCCCCGGGAATTTCCTGGCATTGTGCGTTTGGCCCACAATGGATATCCGTGCAAGTCATGATTTCTACATTATACAGTCACACACCACGATTAAAATGCGTCATTTATCATAATATCATTCATTCAACATCATCATGCGCGTGTGTGGATGTTTTTGTTTTGTTTCTGATTCGTTTTTTAAATAGATTTATATATAATAATACTATAATACGTATAGTTTGCAAGTTCTTTACTTGTGCAAGTATATCCGTCCCCTGAATATCCCGGTGGGCATTCGCACCTGTAAGAACCCGGGTAGTTAATACATACTGCGGTCGCATCGCAGGTTGACGTTCCAATCTGACATTCATCAATATCGACACACTGCGGAGAGTCGTTTACATCCGTGCTTTCGTAATTGTACTGCTGCTCATACCTAAAACCCCGAAAACATATTATACGATCCAATCCAACGTCAATTTTCAACCACTACTAATAAATCAGTACTCTTTCTATACGTAAAGCATTTTACCCGAGATTACAAATACATCTGTAGTTATCCCCTTCCACAACGCAGGAACTGTTTGGCCCACACTTGTCTTTATTCTCTTTGCAGGGATCGTTCCCATCAACAGGTGTAATCGTGCTTGTGATCGCATACCGACCTATTCCCTGATTAGCATCGTAAACAATATAATTCTTTCCCACTTTCATCGTTGTCGTGTCCAACTCCGGTGGCACAGGAGCGGCCCACGGGCACTCATTATATTCAATGGTTTGCACAAGCGAAAACGGGTTATCAACCGATGTCCCTTCCACCTTGTAGGAATGAGACGACCTCGATCTAATCGTTCCAGGGGCGACCCGAGTAAACTCCATTCTTAAATCCACAATCTCAATACTTTTTCCAACGGGCACCAACGGAAGTGAGCCGTGGAGCCTTGTGTCAACCCTCATATGGTTGAAGACGTCTAATCCGAGGAAGCTCTGGTGAACTTGGACCTTCTGCCCAGTTTGATAAAAGTTGATGTCAGCAGTGTAATTAAAGAGGCCACCTGCCAGTGAAACAAGCATTTTATGACATTATTTTTGGCAAGCCATGAATAAAAATCTGTTGATAATTCGTTCATTCCAATAATACAAAAATAAAATACACTCTATTTTTGTAGCGTACCAGTTAGCATGAATCCATTTGGTGCACCCCTTACGCTCGAACTATACAACCATCCGATGCTCGTGCCCAAAACGATAACAGCTTGAAGGTCGTAACCAAGTCTTTCAGGAATTTTGGCAACTGCTGTATAAGAGCGGCCGTCTTGTGGCAAAATGTAGGAGAATAAATCTGCATCTTCAATTCCCATCCCATTCAGCACTCCTTTGACTTTTCCGTTAAATCTCACTGGAACATCTGGGGAACATTTGGAAACACATTTTTAATCGCTTTATTGCACAAATATTATGCAAACAATTTGCTCCCTTGATTCCTGCCACTAAAGACATTTTTATGGGTTTCCTTAAAATGCTTTTTGGAGGGATAGTTACAGTTACAACTTCCGGATTCTTTGTGGTTGTTATACATCCAGCAAAAGTAGTCAAAATTATTTACCGTTTTGTAAGCACACGCGACCATTTCCGTAAAATCCTCGTGTGCATTGACAGCAATAGCCTGGTTCGTAGTCCACACAATTTGCCGAACTATGGCATGACGTTGCGCCACCAGCTGCACACGAGGAACTAGATTCTGAAGAGGATTCTGTGAGAAAAGGAGAGTTCTCATCAGTGATCTTTGGGATATTTTCAATGTAATCTAATAAAACCCACTTTGGAGCAATCAATTTTCCACGAAATCGTAAAACACCCCGTACCTACGTTTACATTGAGATCAGGCTCTTCTATTTTCTCGCCAATTCGTCCAACTCGGTACGCCCAGACACCATCTTCGTTCAAATTTGAACGCCTACGATGTACAATAATGTTTAATTTACAACAGTTTGGAGGATCAAAGCCTGTCTCACACTGCATGCATGCATAGCATAGGTTGAAACGGGTTCCTTTTCCCTTGGTTTGGTGTTCTTGTTATAGCTCACTTCACCCCAGATTCCCCCCACATACCAAAATAAATCAGGCGAAGAACCATTTCATCCTCATGAACTCATATATCACCTACTTGTTCAAGCTTGAAACTTGATCAGTCCCAGACCCCTTGAGCGAGTAGTGTGGTCCATTTCCAGAAATTAAGCCGGCTTGTGCCTTCGCATCCGGCATATTAGGATTTTTCCCAGTTCCCTGGATCCACTCGATTTTGTCGTAAATAAAAGCCAAATACGACTCCCCACCATCCGACGCTATCACAAGTTGGTACGTATTTGTCTACAAGTGACAAGTAATAACCCATTAGTAGCAGACTCAACTCGTGCATTTAATGCGAATCCAGTGTAACGAAAATTAGACATGACACATGACGAGATCTTATGAGATCTTTAAGATCTTCTAGAAAAAAGATAATTCCACATTGTGCATGCCAATTCCCCATCTGCTTCAGTTTATTCGAATCACATCGCATCACATCTTAGAAAAACAAATAGAACAATCTAGCGTTAATTCAGGTCAGTGGAAACAAGGAAAAGGAATGAAAGAAAGCTTTTCAAGACGAGCCTCCTACATGCTATACGCCACGCATTTGCAAAACGATTTAAATGGCCACGACACGGAACTCCAAGATGACAAGCGAATAAGCAAATATTATGCTAACTGCCAGAAAAGCGTTTCAACTGTCTACCATTTAATCTTTCACATAAAAGCGTGCTGTGAGTGCACCATCACATCCCAATCCGAATAAAATAGTCAAACTTACAGCAGCAGCTGAAACAGAGCAGTTTGCAGAAGATGCAGATGTGTTACATCTGAAATCGGATATGGAGCTAGTATTAGAAGTAGAAGCAGTGCTGTTCGGTGTTGTCCCGCTCGTCAAACCATGACTCCGAAATAACTGACAAAAACAAGACAGTGAAGACACAAAGAAAGAAAGGAGAAACACCGGTGTTGTTAGAAAAATAAACTTTTGACAACCGCCCGGTACAGAAGCCAATTCATATTTCACATGAACGCTAAGTAATCCATGTGCTTCTCATTTACGTCTTGAGTGAGGTGCATGCTTTTAATGCACAAGTCATGAGTGAATTATGCACAATGTGAGAAAACGTTTTAAATTTGTAAATAGCGAGGGTTCTCTTCCCAATTTCGAATACAGTCGGGTCATATAACAAGAAAGGTCTTGTAAAAGTAGGTTAGTAGATTTGGGTAGGTTCCGGTCATGCATTTTCTCTATATTACTTCATATTATCACCAATTGTTTGATGTGGGAGATTTTGTACGCAATTAACATTCTAAAATATCCTTGAGAATATTTTCGGACCTCAGCAGACCTCAACAGCATCGAAATGTTTGTCAAAACTACCTACTTACTAACTAGGTATGTAAAGTGATTTTCCATTATTATCCACTTACTTTATCACTTTTCCTATCGTAGTAACCCACATTATCCCAGGTTACAATGAGGAGGCTGGACGGGACGAAGTTGACTGCGGACGTGAAGTGATCAACGAAAAGGGTTCTGGCTCTTTCGAGCAAATCCTCGGATTGCGTTTCCCTGTAAGATATATTTATAGACATGGTGTTATGGTGTAGCAGGTTCATATATTTTTGCATAAAAATAACTTATTTTTTGCCATGTTGTCCACAAACGTCGAGACAATATTCGCAGAAAGATGCATAGAGCAGCGATTATAACCTGGCCAGCCGCAACCTCAGAAAACCTCTTGGCGAGTAAATAAAATCAACAATAGCGTTCCTGTCGGGCAGTCGGGGTACAAAGTGCATTTCATGTGGTAAAATGTGGCATTAGTGATGATATCATTCATTATGATTACGTACCTACTCACTCGTAACAAATTACCATATAAAACAAAATTTATCGACTGCTCCTCGGGGGAAATGTAGTGTCCTTACTTACATACATCCAGATGTCATTTATATTCCCTCCAAACATATATTCGCCAAATATGCCTGTTTGTAACAGCACTTAATTACTGCACAATTTCCGCACGTTCTCTCCTAATATGGTATTCAAGTACAAATTTTTGCACTTTGATTGATTTTCCCGAGATGACTCGCTGCCTTAATTTACACACACAACCAATTCTTGTCGACAGCGGACATGAAGGATACTTCAAGAAATTACAATTTCGGTAGTGAGTCAGTCTGGTAATTTGTGATAGTAACATGGCCATCGATTTCCCTAAAGATTCAATCAAAATTTTTACTCGCTATTTATAATCCTCATCATGAGCTCATGTAAACGACGTATGAATGGATGTTTATTGGCAACTGGATCGTGACTTGTATGTACTGGGGCATGGCACCGGTATCATTTCAGCATGTCTAAATACACACATGCCTGCCTATACAACAACAATTTGAATGTGTTAGTCCCAATAAAAAAGGGGTTTCGCAGTTTTTCCAATCCACCTTCCCCACTAAAAACTGGTCTTTAAAAGCGCTTTTAACGCAGCATCCAAAAGAAGCTTTGAGAAGTTGACGGGACACGCACAATCTTCGACTTCACATTCAATTCAAGATGGACAATGAGAGGTATGAGCTCATGCAGATTTTTATCCTTTAGAACATAGAAACCAATCTCCATTGTCCAGTCATTATGCGATCCCTGGCTAGTTGTAATCCTGATAGATTTTTGTGTGAGGGGAATGCATTAAATGCCAACTTGAAATTGCTTGTGAAATAGGTGACGAGTATTCAAGATTATTCATCAAGTTTTATTTCTCAACTCGCAAAATTTGTTATTCTTGCAAAGTCTCTTTTTTATATTTCTCGGGCCAACTGTCAAAAAAATTACTTCTTCCTGAATACCAAAATGGAGGTAAACACAATGTCCCTCCACAAGAATTGTTTTTTTATTGTTTTCATCTTTCCAGATGTACATCTTCACACTGAATCAAGTTTATGCATGCGCTCGTCATTATCATCATTTGTCAGTTCGCTGACTTTTTATTTGGGCCTGCAAAAATTTTCATTCTACTTGGCTCTGAGCGGTGCGCATTTTGAGATGATGCATGATAATGAATTTTTCTTTTAATGGACACAACAATATTCCAGCCAGACTGGTATATCCCTGCTTGTCTTATATAGGTCCAGTTTTGTCGATCAGGCTCTTTTTTTAGTCTATGGTCAACTACTAGAATTAGTGATTATGTCATTGGCAGCAAGAAACATTTTTGCTTTTAGCAACGTGTAAATATTCCTTTAGAGGTGTCCGGCTTGTTTGGGAAAATCTTTATTTAAAAATATGCACGGTTTGTTATTTTTATAGATAGGGCTGATGTCACTAGGTACCAGCGTTTGCACAGGGCAAGTATGCAATTTTGATGCAAAGCAAGATTTTTAATCTCAATTACAGCCGGCTATGTAAATATCGGAGAAGGGCATCGGATCGGGTTACGTAAGTGCTAATTTGTATCGCAACTAAACAACAATCACTCCTGTGCTAATTAGCATATCTCACATGAATCTGGTTTGACTTCAGGAGAAATGAAACAACACAAGATTTTACCTGTAGTAAATAGAGCCTTGAACTCGGGTATCCACATCGGAGTAGAAGGGCGCTATAGTCGGGTAGTCTAAGGGAAACTGCATGTTCACAAAGGTGGGGATATCCGTTCGAAATGAAATCAGTCCGTTTTGATTTACCTACAGAATTTACATGATCCATACATACATTTTTCCAAAAGAAACACGTGTTTATGTAGTTGTGCACTATATATGTTTCTAAAAATACTTACGTAAACTCCGGTATACTGTTCATTATAGAACATAATGGGTGTTTGTAACATCACCTCGGGTGAGGACACATCATCTATGTCTCGTGTCAACAAATTGTCATCATTTTGGATTCCAAATGGGAACACTTTCAAACTCACCGGAGACCCATGAACTTGCACACACAGGATGATGCACCAAATCACCAGAGAGGCTTTGCTAATTAGAGGAAAATGAGTTCTTTGTTTTGCACAATTACCAAAATACTCCCCCATTTTGCAAGTTAATAGGGGTTTTGCGGGTACCTAAAACACAAAGTACTTTTCTACTTCGAGTCAAGGGAAAAATAATAAAGGAAACAAAAATAGAGAAAAAAAAAACTTTTCTCTCTATTTCCACTCTTGACGCCCACTCAAATGAAAAATTCTTCTGAAAGTAGCAAAAAAAAAAGTGGGAGCTCAACGCATCAAGTTTTCTTTATCTTGGAGCGCACAACATTTTTATTTTGACTGAGTGAAAATGAAAATAGCCAGTCATCTATACTCTCATAGAAAAAAAGATCCTATCTTTCTCTCTTCCAGATCTCCTTCTTTCTGTGCTTATCAATAGCACGAGGGTGGAGACGGAAGCAAAAAAAGACAAAACACGGGAGTTTCTCCTCTTGTTTTGTGTTGTTCACTCGACAAACGCCGTTGAATGACTGACGCTACTATAAAGACTTTTGGCTCCAGGTCAAAGTTTATTTTTGGGATTTGAAAAGGAACCCTCTTCCATTTCCCAATATAACACATATCCATACAGACTTTTGTCTCGGATGATAATTATCAGAAGACTCAAAAAGCAGTGCATTTTTCAATGGGAAAGATATGCACAGTGTGAAATATAAAATGTGTGTGTGGTGCAAGAACAGATGCTATTTAAGTTTAAAAAATATTTTTCACATGCTTTTACGTTTAGTTGCATCATGTTGCATTATTATCTCATGTTTCCTCTAAGTTATACACCTACCACCTACGTACGTAATATGTGAGTTATGTGTGTATCCGACAGAAAAAAACCTTTCTCAGCTTTTTCCTTCTCCCACTCTGGATGGATATCTTTCCCGTGGAGAAGGATCGGGGCGCAGTCGGTGTTTTTAAAAGTCAGCATGAATCGAGACAAACTACTAAAAAGATGAAGACTTCGGTTGTTATTAAGACACTTCTGTCTTAACACAGACATTTGTCATGTAAATCTCCTTGGGCATATACACAGATATACCGACTGTGAAAAATGTTGATTCAATATCTGCCTGGCAGTATGGCAGTCCCATCTTATTCCAGATGAAGATGTATACGGATCTCTCTGTTTACGTGGCACTTGGTGCGACGTAAGTAGTTCATCTTGGTAGGTATGTGGATTCATCGCGGCGAGTTTTTTGTGAAGTTAAAACCATTTTTCCTGTGGAAGCGGTGTCACCTTACCTAAGAGCCGAAAATGTGTTTCAAGGGTCTTTACAAGGAGTTACGCCCACGCACTTGCTTTGTGAGGGTTGTATGATTCCGCTTTGAGAAGGATGTGTTCTGGACGAGGACGGAAGGATTTTTTGAATGGGGGGTGGAAATTTGATGCCGACATTAAGATGCAAAAGTTGGAGATGCAGTTGCACTTGTGTTTATCAACAGAAAAAGGACATACCTACTCATACAATACACTCATTCATTTCATTATTTTGTGGAATGAATGCATAACCATTCTGCCAGTTGCAATATCAGTTCTAACTACTTTTTTCGACGCTGCTGAACACTAAAAGATACTTATTTCTGTAACACTCAGACAGATAAATTAATCTGGATTGCTCATTACATTCATCTGACTCAATTAACTCTTCCCAAGTAAATGGTCAGAGTGATTCATAGTTAACTTTTGTAATTTCCTTTGTGATTCATCAACCGAAAAGCGAAGCAATATACATGCGTTTACAAAGTATTCCAAAAACCTAAAAATTGTAAGTATAGAACATCAATCAATCGAGTATCATATTCGCATCCGGGAAGGACCGGGTGAACTTATGAGGAAGCAGTATTGTCTGTATATGCTATGCGCTCACAGCTCACAGCACAAAATGATGATGACTAATCAAGAGAGAAAAAAACTTGCCATTCTTGAACTGCATTTTTAATGCTTTTATTGTTCAAGCCCGCTCAGCACATATTGTCCTTGAAAACCAAGTTCCAGGCACAGTATATAAAACTATTACATCATTAGTTTCCCTTAATGCTGTGTAACAGTAGGAGTTCTCGTGTGGTCAGCAGCATTTTGAAAAATGCAAATATGACAAGAGGTGAAACGTCATTAAAAGATCAAGTTATTCCGTCATCATTTATATTTTGTAGTCTACTAAAACAAGTGAAGGTAATATTTACTTCTTCAATATAACACACAACAAATGAAGATGGGAACGAAAATCATTGTTACATATGCTCAATCTCGCTGGGTACCCATTCAGCAAGTCCAGGATCTAATTCAGTAATACTCTCTCTCAATGCGCTTGCTTGCCCAGCATGATCTTCAAGTGTGGGATTGCTCGTTCCCATTTACTCGTTTTTTCAGGTACTTTTTCCGAATCCCCATGACTCATAGGATGTGGACAAACTATGATGTATTAAAAACTGCTGCGTAGTGCATTTAAAAGTGTGGTTAATCATGATGTCATTGTTTCTTATGACTTCATAAAACACATTTTTTTCTAATAGTCGCGAAAGCAGTCCCTAGGTACCAGCAAGCAACGCCATTTCTATTTTAGCAAGTGTCTACAGACATTGTCTTGTTTTTAGAGATTTTAGGGTTTTCTCCCATCGCGCTTTTCTCAGTCGATGTGTTCTTAAAAAATCCAATTTCCTCCCAAATCATTAATCAATACAATATAACTAAATTTTGACTTGCTCTTTGACCAGTTGTCATGCCCTACCCATATCCTTCCTTACAAAAATTGAATAGAGCTTCGCACTGCGAAGTTTCATACATTCGCAAATCTCACCAGACAATCTGACTCCAAATAGTCCACACACAAATATCGTCGTTGGTATTCAGACACACAGACTCTCTATCTCTCTCCCTCTGCTTCTCTATCTATCAGCATATCTCACAATTTGTTTTCATATAAGTTTTATATGTATGTCATACATGTAAGGTGGGGCACATTACTTGACTATAAGTTTTATGAGTAAATCGTTTATTTCTCCGAAGTCTACCTGTTCCTGTGTAGTGATAACCCTTCAACAAAATGATTTTTCGCTCTTTGACTTCTGTTCAAAGTGTACTTAAATCGTCCCATACAGAGTATTTTTCTCTATTTTGAAAACCTGTCATGCCAGGTTAAACTAGTTTTTGATAAAACTTGAGGTCTACCTCAAGCTGTTTGTCATCAAGTGGGGATGCGGATGATGAGTACTTGTGTAAGCCTTTCATGTACCTTTTCAATTTCCATTTTCTTCAACACAAAATTTTAAACGTAAATAGTATTACACACAATTTTTTCTAGTAATCTTCGTTCTAATCTAGAAAAAAATTTATCTAGTTATTAGGCATTTATTTAAAAGTCGTGCTTCACTGTCGATGCGTGGGCGGTTGAAAACAAGTTAGGAAATGATAAACAACAACGTGATGGGACTATTCAGAAAACAAGTATATGCCTTGTCCGATGTGCTGGCATAGTACATAGGTAACTATGTCTTCGTAAAGTACATGTTGCATTCCAAACTGCTTATATGCCATGCCTGTCTCGTCCATTATGACACAAAATGATTATTGCTTCGCAGAATGAAGTGCACGGTAAATCGGCATGAATTACAGAGTCGAGAACACAAAAATGTGATGGGATTTGGGAATAACAGAAACAAAAATGAATGGGCTAACTCTGTAGACAAGTTGGGGCGACCGGAGTCAACGTCAACTTTGACTGGAGTGAAGATTGTAGTGATTGTGTACTCAAATCTGCAACACCTTTGTACACGGCGTGATTATGATGTGTACCTTTGTGGACTGAATTGCAAGGTACTCTAAAAATTTGCAAGCGTGTGTTTACTACAAAGCAAAGGAGAGATGAAGAGATGTTTAGTATGGATTACACTTTAGGAAAGTTACACACATAAAACACGCATAAAGATTTTCCAACTGTGTTATTCTATAAAGGCAATTGTTCGCTAATATTCATAACCAATTCTAGGTATATTCGTAGTCGCGGTGTGTGTCCGCATCAAGGAAAAGATGTGGCATGTGTTATGACCTATAATTATTAGTAGGGGAGATGGGACCGTCAGTCGAACTGATGAAAATAAAAATTGCATAGTTAAACTGCACATTTGGGATGCCAAGCTTTTTATTCCTACTCATTTGATTCGATTCATGAAGATCCTTAAATTAAAAGTTTAAATGGAAATAAAACTCATAAATGGCCTTTGTCGGCTCGGCTTTGCAACTGGAAATGAAGAAAAGAAGTCATCTCATTCTTCCTAAAAGAAGATGCACCTCTTTTTTCTCATTAGTTAGGGTGATAATGAAGTTAACTCGATTCATTGATTTTCGGGAAAAACTGTGTTATTACTCGTGTT
Source organism: Dicranocentrus wangi (assembly GCA_036850665.1). NCBI lineage: Eukaryota > Metazoa > Arthropoda > Collembola > Entomobryomorpha > Entomobryidae > Dicranocentrus > Dicranocentrus wangi. The sequence continues at coordinate 16,768 of JAANSN010000141.1, read as the reverse complement.
TACCATACCTATATAATATTCCAAACTTATTTGTGTTGATATTTAGAATCAACAGGCAGTCACTCATCTTGAACTTATTTTTAAATTGATGCTCATCTTTTGAATGACAACCCTTGTGCCTGCAATTACCAAACACAACTCAAGTCAAAACAACACACCTACGCAATAAGCATACCCAGGTCTACAAAATCCTTTGTAGAAATCAGGGAGTCCTTTCCTCTCAACATGGGAAGGAGAGCCGTTGCATTTTTCTCGTTAGGGCTTTTTATTACTTTTCAACTAATAAACATTTTCTTGGAAGGAAAAGAGTTGTTTCGTACATACAACTAGTGCAAAATAGGTATCCCATTTAAGGTTACTGTAGACGAAAATTCATGCATGTTGTATATTATTACGCCTCTCTTCCTTTGTATCCCGCACTTTCCGATAAAAAGCAAAGCTGCGATTTCTGTTAACTTCAAAACAATTTTGGAGTTTGTCAAGATTCTTGACTCAAGAAACATTGCAAGCCTGAAAAGTAGAGATATCACACCTCCTGTTGAGTTTCATTCTAGTTGTGTGTATACACAAATTATACACATAACTTGAGCATGCTTTGCCTACATGCTGCCAACAGTGTGAATCGTGATTGTATTGCAATTTCGCAAACCGGAGCAAATTATTATCCAGCTGCCTTCTTCAAGCTAGTTTTTTTTTATTCAAAGCTCATATTACATTTGTGTTCAATGTACAAACTTAAAATTTATGGTGTCCCAACCCTCATTGTTCATTTCGCTCTAAGCATTTTTGTTCTTGGTCTGCTTCTGAATGTGTGAGGATTCAAGAAAAATCAGAAACAACTAGTGCACAGTGTGCCCAAGCATATGAAAAGTAAACAGGAGGAGTGTCTCTTGACTCACAAGTAATTCAATTTTTGCTGAAAAGCCCACGAAAGCCATGTTGGTCTATGCTATACGCTTCCTTTCAACCAACCATGCATGGGCATTATTGATTAAGAGATTTCCCGTTCATTAATGAAATTTCCAAATTTGGAAGAGAATACTGTAAAGCTGCATACAATGAAAATCATTTAAATAAACGATCTGCTAATATGTCTTAATTTAGCTTAACCATATTTTTGGGAATATAACATTTTTGTACAGACCTACAAGCATAATGATTTTCAAGGTTGCTGTAATACGATTTTTAAGTGGTTTAACACAATCTACTGCATCTACCGACAAAAGGACTCAACTCAAACATATGAAATTTTTATCGCGTATTTTTAATCTGTAACTGTGGCTTAATTGACACAAGTAATTATCAACATGAAAGTAAATAATAATCTTCCAAAAAAAAGTGTGTACATACATAATACAAATCCGGTTTGGACTTGTCTCCCTATAGGTTTCGAGAATACGCGTAAAATAGATTTGGAATATGTACCTACATTCATTTTTGTGCATATGTCTGTGTCTGTCTGTATTATGAGTATACGAAACTAAATCTATATTCTATATTCCGTAGTTTGCTCACAGGAAAAACCCTCGTGAAAACGTGAATACCCCACTCACGTCTACCCGGTTAGATACCTTTAGCACCTTGCATGTATGTGTAAATGTAAAATGAGCAAAAGAAAGTCATAACAAAATGCAGTAGTTCCCCACTCACGACATACCATCAAAAGTGTTTACTTTTAAACATTCATTCATAAATGATCCATAATCTGACTGAGAGTTCTCGACGTGAAGATGATGTGCAAAAATTCCACGATTTTTACATCTCACTCATATTTACAATAGAATGGTCATTGGAATGAAGTGTTGAATTATAGATGGGACGTCTAATTTACAAATTTTCATCATTTATCACATTGGTATCCCTAACTGCACCCAAATGCATGCGATAGGTATATAGCCAATCCCTAGTTATGTTATATAATATAGTATCCAAATTCCAGTAATACATTTTACAAGGAAAAGTGCGTTCAGTCAACTGGTGAACCGTGAATGAGCCCACCACGTCACACACATGCCAACCATAAACCCGTATCCCAAAATCGATGACATTTTTTGTGAGTTTTATCAAAACCACACATTTGCCGAATGATTACAAAGATATCCAGCAAGAGGACACATGCCCCACTGCATGGATAAAACCGCACTGACCGTGACCACGACGAAGACTTTCAGGGAATACTTTTATCGTTTCTTGTAAAGCCTATTGTGTATTCATACCACACATGCCACTGCTACATATATTCAATGTGCAGGAATAATTAGTCATGTGAATAGTGATTTATGACACACATTCCTACTCATTCTGAATATATGTAACCAAGCTTTACTTTGTCAAAGGCGTATGCACATCCTTCTAATATGTACACACTACACTAGTTGGTAATAGAATTTATACGTATTGATGCATCCACGAAAATGTTTTGTATGCACATGTTACGCATTACACATTTTGCCTTGAAAGATTCCTTAGAATGCTATAAACCAAATAATCCCACGTTTTTAAACTACATCTCCATCTCCGTTTCTCGCCTGTTTTTGCCAAACACAGATCCAGCCTACGTACTTTTTCAGTGAATGCACATCCCAAAAATCCCCGTCAGATGTTCATGTAGATTTCTAAAAACAAGTTTACACAGAGGGGTATGCATGTCTGTACCGGAAAATATGGGCTAAATATGGCGAGTACGATTTTAATTTTGACGCAGGCAATTTTCAACTGCGAACTTGAGTGCAAGCACATAATAAAATCCTGAAATGCGCTTTTATATGTAAAAAAAAGAAGTGGAAATTAAAGGAGAAAACAGAATCTCGATTTTATTTGTGCATACAAGATTAGAAAGGATGAAGGAGGACGTCATTTCATTATATGTTTTTGCAATTTCACATTTCCCCGTAAAAACAATTCTGACACCTTTTATCAATTTACTACACAAAATGGCAAATCTATTGTAATATGACCTGTAACCCTATCAAGCTGCACCAATGACGCCACTAATGTTACCACTCGCTCGCTCGGGCATTGCGTGGGCAAGTGCTTATAGTGCTGCAATTTTTCGCAATACAATGTAACTCGTTATAATTCAACAAGTTGTGTGCACACTTCCCGTTCTGCGATTCCAGTTAACTTGTCAACGAAATCTCTGTTATTAATTTTTCATTTATACTATTCGACCACCGACAATCTCTCGTAGGTGACCCCTTTCGCACAAAACTTTTGTGTAAGTTCCCCTCTTCCAAACCAAGCGATCTTATCATGCAAAGTCCACTTATATTTTTGAAGTTTACTCGAAAAAATCATTTACCAAAAATCTGTTTTTTGTTATGACGAGTCGAGGTGCGATCTTCACCACTTGGACCTGTCATGCGTGTATCGTGAATACACATGTTCCAGCAAATAGTCCAATAAAACAGCACTTCATGTGCATCATAAAAGCTCGTCATCGTTAATACACAAATGCGACATGGTATACAGGAGGACAAGATTAATCTCGGCACCCCAAAAAGATCGCATTCTGCATCTCCGCATCAAAAACCCCATTCTCCACATCAAGTTATATCCATACAGGATCCTATAACCAATATGTTTTCTATTATATATGTGGGCTCATCAAAGTAAACATGTTACCACTAATATATTTAAGATTAGAGAGAAGAAAAACGATTTTGAACATGGAATATGAAATACATAGAACTTTGGAACTGTTGGCAATGTACAATAGAAAATGATGATGCTTGTTACGAAAAAGTACTTTGTATCACACTCTGTATACGATATCTGTACTTACGATATAGGCTACCGATAGCGCGTATTCATACAGAACAGATGCTCCTTGTACGTTTAAAATACAGAAATACAGGAGCGTCTCTCTTGCTCTCAAACTCCTTAATTTTTTTAGGCATGGCATAGCACATACTCGGTTGGTACATGGTATGTATCCTTATAACGAAACATCATACGTAAAACTTGTGAAAAAAAGTCTTTAACTTAACTGCTTGCATATCTCCTGTCCACATGTTCTCTATACAGATAGGTTATATATGCTCATACAACAACTATATAATAGGTTTTATTATTAAAAGGAGATTTCGCACGTAGTGTTGTCTGCCTGCATACACAAGAACGAGAAGATAGTGTGGGTGTAATAAAAATGAGGACCAATCAGGAGCTCAGAAAATTACGTGTTTCTCCTCTCTCTCTCTCTCTCTCGCTCTCGCCGCAACAGAAACAGCAACAGTGGCAAAGGATGTTATTTTTTCTGAACCAGAGAGTCACAGTCTTTGCAAAAAAAAGAGTCAGAGTATGCCAAAGAGTTACTTTGATGCTGAACTCACTCCAAGCTACACAACCTGTCTGTGAGAGTGCCTATTTGCTCCTCTTCTTGCTTACTTTTTACTTTGGCTTTTTACATTTGATTTGCATTTGGGGTTGTGTATGTTGAAGAGCTGAGACATCCACGTGCATTTGGGATATCCCGTATTGAAGGATGTCAGTAGGATTTTGGTCCTGATACAATGCACATCCTTTGTTTACTCGTGGAGGAAAAGAGGGAGGAAGAGTGATTTGCGAATTGAACTGTTTTCATACGCGTTAGGTGGATATACATGGAGGGGTATAGTGTGCCAAGTGATTCATGCTGGAAAGTTGTTACTGACAAATACCAATTAATTACATGATCGGATATACCTAGCAGTTGGTGTCAAGACGGGGTGTGACTTGCATAACAACTGTCAAGTTTAATCAGTCTGGATTGTGCATTTGTATTTTACCCATGCGACGCGAACACTTTTACCTGCGATTAGAAAAGGGGAATATTATGAAAGTATTCCCAGAATACTACTTCGACGACACGAAAAACGAGATAATTTTTGCGACAATAGTAAGGATTCTAAGTTAGCAGCTTTATTGGTTTAACCATAGCGGTTTGAATCAACACGACTAGTTTAGACTTTTGGGAGAACTGTTTTGTGAAAGTTGCTTTTGTGAGGTGACAGTTACTGCTTGGACAGTGAGAAAACCGTTCGTAGGAGTCTACGTGGTCATATGAGAATTGCCTGTCCGAAATTCAGAAAGATCGATGGGACATTTGGATTTTGGGTAAGATTCTATGCAAGTTTACTAGAATGTTTTCCACTTTTTATATGCATAGGTAAGTATTTATTGTTATTCGAAAATTCATATCCAGTTAGTATTGGTCGTGCTCGTACACATATCTGCGATAAACTGTCTTGCATCCTACGAGCCTCCAAGGTTTCAGCAGTCACGAGAAAAAACGTTTTTCCATCTGTAAATGGTAAAGACCTTGCCTAGCCTCAAATACAAGCCAAAGTGGCAATCTTGAGACAGTTCAGATCGTGTAGACACCAGACAAATACCTCGACTTTGCGTCCCCTCCAAAATGGGAAAGTAATATATAGGGTACACTAGAACACACACACACACACACACCATCGTCCATGTACATTTTTTTTATCTGTGTAAAAAAGCTTCACCAGAGAGAGCAATCATGTCGTATGAAAATGCAGAAAAGTATTACACCAAACGTAAATTGCATACAAGTCAGCATTTTTACAATTGCAATCAACTCAGTCAGTCGACACAAAAAATATGTGAAACTGAAAACAGTAATAATCATAATGCACACTACATTCCCTCTCTCGCAGTCAGTTTTTGGCTACTTGCTCGAAAAATGTGGAATAGGAAGTATATATTCCAGCTTAAGCATAATATTGCACATATACCGTGCGTCTCGCTGATTGCTGAGATTACAGCAACCGTAGTACTACTACCTACTCGTTCACTCAACACAATCAGCGTGAGTGTAACCGTGTCGGTCGGTATAGAATGCCTCGGTATGGATATTTGAATCAATCCATTAGTTTTAATTTACCCTGTGGCCACGCATCCACTTTTCTCATACCTTCATTAGCGGCTGGCTGGAGCCATCCATTTTCATTTTGGAAAAGTCTAATTAGCTTTAAGGGAGTATAATAATAGGCTTTTTTCGTTACACTCAAAGATTATAATATGTAGGTGAGTGGATATGCTTTGAAGATACACACTTTATATGCCATACATAGTCAAAAATAAATTTTAGAAGTGAAACTAACACGGTAATAATGATAAATAGGTTTCATTTATAAAAACAAGATTTTCCCCTTCACGCTTCACTTCATCTTTGTTCACCCTCCCTCCGTCGTGTTTATCAGAAAGACGACACTCATTTTGCGTACAACTATCTAGCATAGCTGACAAGTAAAAATCCATTGTTTACCAGTGGCAAGTGAGTGTGGTGAGATGATAAAGATATAAGAAAAAAGGCGTATTTGAAAGGGATACTTAGGCTAGGTATAATAGGTATATGCAAAATGCTTTGTGAGATTATCCCATTTGGCATTCGTTTCCGACATAACATGTACATGATGAGTACTCTTGCGACATGGTTCAATGGCAAAACTCGAAGCTCAAGAGTTGGTAATTATTATTATTCACAATGAAAAAGATAATATTTGGGCATCCCGCGCGATATCCTTATCGTATGTGGATAACTGAATATATTGTGCACCGACCGACCGACCCCTTTAAAATACACCTTGTGGGAAGGTGGCATTTCGCTAAAAAAAATTGCGAACTGCACGTGTTTCTGTATAATTCATATGAATAAGATTTTTTTTATTTCTTTTTATGCTAATTGAGAGAGTGTAAAGTTAATTAGTTTGACATGAGAGATGGATGACATGGATAGCCTGAGTACAAGCCGCAAAGTAGTGGAGGAGGAAGGTCTTTTTGATAATGTAGAAAAAGTGAAATGCGTGGTAATAACAAATGGGTAATGGATGTTACATGATAAAACTCACGTAATCCATAACTCCCATATTATTCGCTATCTCAGCGAAACCACTGCTTTGCATGGGGAATAATGGAATGAAAAGGTTTTACAGATGCGAAATATCTTTAAATTATTAACTGCAAAAAGACGCGGACGTGGTGTGGCATTACAATCATAGTTTTGTTCATTTGATGTGAGAATTTTAATAAATTTCATGGTCCTCCTTGTTCACAAATTTCAGCATTTGAAGCCAGTTCACAAAATGCTTTTATAGCAGGCCATATGCGTTGTGTGAACGAATGCAAAAGAGTTTTAAAAAATCAGTTAAAAATTTAAGAGCACATGATAACTCCACACTCCACCACTAATTATTTCTATTACATGAATACATATATCCGTAATTAACGTAGCAAGTCGAAACAAATTAAAAATTTGAAGGATACGCATGGTCGCCTATTTCCCCTAAAAGTTATTACCAGTTTTGAAGTTTCTCGCTTTGCATAAAGATTTACTATTTGCCATTAGTTATTCCAAATGATTGTTGCCGTTTAACCTAGAAATATTATAGTTTTAAAAAGTCATTTAAAATTTTTCATTTAAGCCATAAACGTATAATATGGGAGATGGTAAACCGAATGGAGTGTGTTAGACCAGCATGTAGTCCTAGGTGTAAATGTCGCCCAACGGGAAACGAACTTCCTTTATCAGACCACAGTTTGGTAGACAAGCCCATAAAATAAATACATAAAATACACCTCGTAAAAGTGGCATGGCAGAAATTTTTCACGGTGCTACATGTGGACGATATGCGGTGAAGATATGTATGAAGGTCTAATGTGGTTCTGTAGAATTCATTTCGATTTCAACTCGACCACAGCCCCCTTCCCCAGATTTTTAATTGGTAATTTACCAGTTTGGATTTAGCAAAATAAAAGGAACTTTCTGTGATTGTGTTTTCAGAACGATGCAACGTCTGAACATAGAAGCGGCGAGGAAGCATGCGGGTCAAGCTGAACTCGTGACCCCAGGCGGTCCTCCCACTGGAGGTGGAGGAGGTGGCAACGGTGGTGGAGTAACACCAATCTCTCTCAACACCCCAGACATTCTCAACTCCCTCTTGAACATCAACCCATTTTTCGAAACACCAACCACGCCATCCACGACAGGAGCGCCATCAACATTCACATCCTGCTCCGGTCTACAAGACAGTCTCGCAGGGACGCCGGAAGAGCAAGAAAAGAAAGTTTTTGCCACTTTGGAAACTCCAGTGACCAACCCAATCTCCTCGTCTTCCTCCTTAGTCACAAGTTTGGGTGGGTCTGCCACCACCACCACAGCTCTCCCGTCTATATCAACCTTAACACATGCAGCCCCACAACCACCCCCTTCAGTTGAGCTGATGAGGTCCAAATTGATTAAAGAAGGTCTCAAACATTCCATCCAGTCCAAGAGGAAAAACTCTGGGAAAGGGGAACTGGATGTGAGGGCAGAGCTCGTTGTGAAACAAAGGAAGAAGGAAGAGGTACTGGCGTCAACAAACAATTCTACTTCTACTGCTTCTGCCTTCCTCCATTTGTGCTACCCTCCCTCCTCTTCATCACCAGACCACTTTCATACCGTTGTTCAGTCTGAGGCTGATTTTTCAAGTACTGAGCTGCCATATAAGGTTCCCATCAGAAAAACACACTTTTTCCATACGTTTTTTTTTACTTTATCCTTGATTTTAAAGTTTTTCCCTTTTATGAGTTTTTTTTTGCTGTTTGTTTTTAAAAAGTATGTCCATGTTGTGCAATATGATTGAATGATTTTTATCTTTTTATTATTATTATGTAAACAGAACTTGCACAAACCCAAGTTCCACAGTAAGTATTTCTGGGCACTTTTTTACTCTTGATTGAATACCCCAACGCTAACCACTTATTACTTTAGTGCCTCGAGAAATTTCTTTTTGCATGCCAAGAAACAAGCGTAGGCCAATTGTGATCTGGTGTCTTGTGACGTGAGTTTTGAGGCAACGTTTAATTTGCATAGTATTTGCTATGACTTTTCAATATGTGATGTATATTTTATGCCAAAAAGGTTCAAAAACTTGCATCCCTTTTTCCTCCCATGTCTCCCATTTCTCGACTAAAACCTGAGAGTTAGTGAGACGGCACAACAAGACTAAAGTAGACTTGCTTGCTAAGTTGTTTTTTTTATCCTGAACCCTTTCATTTTGGACAGAACGGGTGGATGGATGATGAGGAGAATAAGCCAACTTTCATGCCAAAAATCCGCCTGCTGTCATGTCATCTGAATTTCCCTTTTCAGAAAAGTTCAAAATGTGCATTAGTCTTATTTACATTTTTGGAAACGTTGCATGTTGTATTACTTTGTGTACGCTCATTTTCAGATTTTACGATACATTTTTCCTTGTCTGCTCCTTCTTGTGGATATATATAGTGATAGTAGGCATAAACTTTTTTCAGTTCGGTTTGCAGTTGCGTCCCTGAGTTGCAAGAACGTAGTAGTAAATTGTAGTATGCATGATTTCTCCGGTTCCTCATTGTGCTTTTTGTGATTTGTTGGCTGATGCCATTCAAACGGCGACATTCATGCTTCATTTCTCTTCCGCCGTGTACCGGCATTAGAAAAAGCAGAGTTTGTTAGCAATTAGACTGCATACATGCACGGCACATCTTATGATCTTGGATTCTAAACCAGAAAAACAGTCTACCAAACGACCAACCAGTGCAGTGCTTACGCTTTTCGTATTATGTGAATTTCTTGGCTTTTACAACAACATGCTAACAGCCCATTGTGGCGTGACTGTATACCACACACTCCCTAAAAAATGAATCTAAATTGTTACATATCTCCCATATTTCAGTTGACACCTGAGGATGAAGAAAGACGCAGACGACGGCGAGAGAGGAACAAGATAGCAGCTACGAAATGTCGGAATAAGAAGAAAGAAAAGACCCTTCTTCTCATATCAGTAAGATGATTTTTTTATATATGAAGGGAACTCCTAATTTAATTAGACCCCACCCATGTGATTCCTATTCATTATTTTCTTTTTTAGGAATCAGAGTCGTTAGAAGGGAATAATGTTAATATGAAATCCGAAATTTCCAAGTTGGAAACCGAGCGTCAGCAACTCATGGAAGCGTTAGCTGCCCACGTCCCCCTCTGCTCCAGAGTACTAGGGTCCAACAGCAACCTCAGTAGCGACAGCAGGGGAGGATCTACCGGTGGCGGAGGTAACAGTGGTGGTGGTGGTCCGTCAAGAACCTCCTCTCACTCCATGGTTTCCTCCCAATTTTCAACGGGACATCACAACGTCACCGGTTGTTACTCAGGTCACACTCATCATAGTCACATAGGGGGTGGTCTCCCTCACAATAGCTACTACAATAATGCCTCCATTCAACTGTCTTAGCTTTAAAAATATAAGTAGCCAAAATAAGTGTATGGTTTTAGGTGTAATAATACTTAGTTAGGTGAATTCTAATCACAAAAGAAGACAGAGGTGATTTATGTGAGGAGATGGGAAACAGATAAGTGCCGGAGAGACACATTCTCTCCCTCTCTCTTTGGTTCCGTCTGACTTTTCGAGAATCTACTTAAATACATACACACCTCTATATATTAATTATATTGTTTGAGAACAAAAGAACATTTATCAACGAAAATAATTTACATTACATTACCCACATACAACATATAATATTTACGACGACGGACTGCTTATTATGATCTGTGATATGAATCCTTCGAAAAGAGAAAAAAAAATCCTTATAACTGAATTGGAGGTTATTCGTCGATACCCCACTTGACTTTTGTCTCTGGATTGCATTACAATATATCCATTCAGAGACATCATCCCGTTAATAAAGACAGACAGGTTATGTCGTCGGTACGGTATAAGAGTTAATGAATGTCATGTTTCACTTTTGTCTCATTTTAAAATTTAATTTGGTTCCTTGTTTACTCTTGCATATTGCATTTTTGTTAATACGTCATCAAGTGTGCTAAGTGTTCAGTTTTAAACTTTAGGCTTAAACGAATGTATCACGTTACTGAAATATATTATGCCATACATTTTAAAAGTGTAGAGTTCTAATCGTATTTGTCATTTATTTTATTTGCAAACAAAAAAATGCAATTTTATTATGACAAGAAGTTTTCCGTTTAAAAATGTAATTTTTAGGTAAGTCACATTATTACACTGACATCACACAGACAAAACGAGTTATTGGTTTCATTAAAGGTCTGTACACCAGGCAGACAGTGAATAGGGATTTTTACAGAGACCGTGTCTCTGGACACGCCGATATTGTGGTACCAAGTGCCAATATCTTTAAGTACGGCTCAGTGAGCCGAGAGTATATATTTGTTTTTGCTAATTTTTAGCAGTAGTTTAGCATAAGTTTCAGTAGTAGTGAGTGCCTGTGTGGGGTGTAACACCTACTGGAAACATTTTTAGAGTCATTTTACTGTTTTACATTGAGCATCATATACCTATGCCAGGTATTTATTTAAATGTGTCCTCGATTTCTTTCGTCAAAATTGTCCGAGGATTTGAACAAGGATTTTGTTGAGTTGTTGAATGCATGTAGTTATTTTGGTTATAAGGTAAAAAATGTTATACCCATTTCGCCCATGGCCTAGACGGCATCATCATACTCGTTACCTAGCTTTGCAATTTTTCAGTTAATCGCTCAAAGCATGTGATAACGAGGTTTCAAGACACATGTTTAAGTAAACTAACTTAAGGAGGTTTAACTACTAGTATATTATTCGTTATTTGAGAAAATAATATATTTAGTTGTTGTATTGGTTTGCGTAAGATTAATCTACTTGAATGGGTATACTTGAGTTTTTGGTTAAAAGCCATTTTGGACTATTTGAAACTTCAAAATCTATTTTACGAGGAATTTTAGAAAGAGCTTACACGAACTCTTATGAAAGTCTTTGAGATTGAAATAAATGACTTCAAATTCACAATGTTGGATGGTGTTCATTTCATTTTACATTATAATATTCAATCATTAATATATTATTTTTTGTTTACAAGAGGCTTTCAGATACTACTCTGGACTTTTAAAGAAATACATCGCTGACAATCTTACATGGATTAAATTCATTATTATTAATTATTTTCCATAAGTTCATTTTTGAAATCTACAATGTAGGCTACAAATAATACTCTGACATAATGAAGAATGCACAATATTCACTTCTATTTCTATTCTATTCTTCTGACACCAAACAATTTCCTTCTTCACAGTGACAACTGTCAATCATACACCTCTCTACCTCTACTTAATTTTAATTGCCCGCAAGAACAAACTCAAGCTCCCCGTTATCATCCATGTACTCTCCCATCCCTCCCCGAATAAGTTGCTTGACAATGGGGAATTCCGAATTCATAAGTTCATGTGGAATAACAAAATCTTCCAAGGAAATCTCCCAAACTGGTTCACCCTATTCAAAAGTGTTTTATAATTTCCCTTGATCTTATTTCAAACGTGAATACTTAACGGTACACAAAACTTAACAAAACTTACGCTGACAATCACTTGACGAATAAACTTTACATTGAATCTCCGATCATACATCATGTCCAGCAAGTAAGTATTGAAGTCCTCTGGCCACTCCTCCAGTCCATCGTGGTACTTGTTGTAGTACTTGCTCAAAGCGAATCGGCATCGAACAGCGTACCCCGGGGGCTCAGTGAACATCTCGTGCAAATAGAAAACTTCACCCAATCTGAATGTATCGTACTCTCCGAGGTCTAATGTCCGAATCTGTTAAATAAAAATCAAATAATAAATAATATCACATGTATTATCTTAATGTGAGATATTACATTTTACCCAAGCGAAAACAAAAAATACCTCAAACCGGTAGTTCTTATTGTACGGGTTGTCGCTACATGTTTTCTTCAAAACAATGCCGCGGTGGTATTCCGCTTTGGAACTACCACCTTCAGGAGGGCGGACAACAGCCACATTCATACCAGGTTCCACGACGTCTCCGTGCGCAAGCCATGTACTTTTCCTGGGCATCCGAAACATCTTAAAATATTGATCACTATACGAATCGAACGTAAGAAACGAAACAATTATTAATTTAAGTATTACATGATGGTTTTTTGTAGTGTCTTAGACAGGGGAAATAACACGAAGCATTATCATTGCACCAAAAGTTAAATTAGCAACTGATGAATGATGGAGATGCACTCCACGGAAGGTGGTAGCTCTGTTACTTAAAAGTCGACTACTACCAAGGAATTTCAGATATCCGAGCTTTCTTCGTGTCCTTCATTAGTAGTCGATTGTTAAGTACTTACGGGGGTGGCATTCAAAGAGTAATGAATGATAGTTACCACTTTCCTTTCCTGGATGTACTGTAAAACGTAATAAAGATCCAGTATTTAACATATCAAATAGGAGTATGCTAGCATAGCTTACCTCATTCCATAAATAAACTTGTTCAGATTTTTGGGAAAGTCCTCGGCAAAAACCAAATAGATCTCTGATGGACTGTAAACGCAAGTGGCCACGCAAGGACGCACCTCGTTTGCAGTAATCAACTCTGTTCGTGTCCGAATTTTGTCTAATTTCTGAAGGAATCCCTTTGGGATTTTAAGCTGCTCATCAATTTCCTCTGAATCTGAATATTCGGACTCTGAAGTGTGACTCTTGGATTCTCCTTCCGGTTCCGTAGCTTCAGTAGCAGTAACTGTTTTCACGCCCGATGAATCGTATTCAAATCCAATAGTTTTCGGTTTCTCTTCAGGTAAAATACATTCGGTAAATTGGTTGGCTCCGTCTTTTCTGATTTGAATGCAATCCTCAATTTCCTCTTCTTTTTCAGACCGTTGTTGAATTTCCAAAAGTTGCCCATTCTCTACTTTAAGGATTTCCCCCAACCTCATTGCATTTACAAACCTCTCTGTCCAGCTTTCAGCCGACATTGCAGTGATTTTCGAAGTAGCTACAGCTAACGGAAACATAAATGTGATATTTTAACAGTTCAAATTTAAATTCGAGAGGAAACTTGTAACCAAAACTATAAGCAATGAGACGTAACACGAAATGCGATAGTGTCAGCCAATAAAATGAAAAGCGACTAAAGTGAGATGGTGAGATCCTAACGTTTACAATACGCGTTAATACGAAATATTGTCCATTTATTTTCAACCTTTCGTCATAGTGTATCTAATGCAAAGTGCAACTTTTGGCAGTTTTGAGCAAGCAAAAAGATTAAAGCGTTGGATTCGAGTTTCGAGTCCTTCATGCATGTTGTGTTATACGTTGACGTTGAATGTTAGGGACTAGGGAATAGTAAAAACGTTCTCTGGGAAAGGACAAAGTCTTAAGTAGTTGTGATGAACTACAAATGTAATATTATGTAATCGACAGGGGACTTACGATTAGAGAGAACCGCGGCGATAGGGTCCTTGTCTTTATAATGGTGGATTCAGTTATGCACTCTCTCCATCATGACTAGTTTTACGTAATTTGAGTTGCTGAAGCTGTACATATCCTATAAGCATAATATGCATGAACGTACGCATTTCCATTTTTAAAAAGATGCATGCAGAAATCTATATTTCCCTAAATTTTGCAAGTATAAAAAAATACATATTCTATGCTTCAGCATGCTACTTACTTACAAACAACCCAATGCAAAAGAATGGATACAAAAATGCCAAAAAAATGTGGAACGCTTCACGATTTTGCGTGTCATCCTTGCGCAGGGGCCATGCTAATCTTCTCTGTATCGTTCCAATTTTAGTATATGTACTACAAGTAGTACAAAAGTGCATGGTTGCTCGCGCGTATATATACCACCCAAAGTCTCTACCAAATATTTAGGAATGGCTTTTGTACAAACGTTAATATAGCACTGGTTATGCACTTTCTATATAAGCATTCTGCATGTCATCCTCTTAAATAAGTATTATTCTAACAACTTTTGCATAGAATGTCGCGAATTAAAGTGATTTGCATGGAAGAATTTGGAGCAAAAAGAATTTTTGGATGGCCAGTGAAGTCATTCACGGGAAGGATGAAACTACGGAGGATTACAATCTCCCGGCGAATCTCAGTGTGCCCCACAATCTAATGGTGCGTTTTTGCATGTGTTCAGCAGATGAACAAAGGATTTTGTTGTGCAAGGCAAGGTTGAGCAGGAATTTCCCGAGTTTTAATTGTAAATTAATTATTATTATTAAATTGTGTAGAGTTCGGAAATTGTTAGTGTCATGGAAGAAGGAAAGGAAACTCGTTCATTGTGCTGGAATACTCATTGGGAATAAGTATCGGCCGAGGGAAATACAAGTCAGTAATATTATTTATCAAAAATGCTCCGCTGCCCGTTACTTTCACACTGAATGCTACCGAGTCTAAATCCATGTCTCCAAAGAATACTCCATATTCCGGGACTTCCCCTTCGGTCATCCTAAAAATGCAAAACAGAAAGTGAAACTGAATATCTGGTGAAACAAGTTAGATTTAGAATAGCGGGTTGGTGTACTACCATCTGTCATTAAAATCCGCAGCTATGAAGTACTTGACAAATCTGTGATAAATGTCTGCCAGCCACTTTGTCTTCGATCCTCCTGCTTTCGGATAGCATGAGCCCACTACGGCTTGAAAATAGAACCAGTATGATTCCAGAATCAAGTCTTTGTTAACAAAACCACGAGTGTCAATAGTTTCTTGTGGGTTTACTACCTCCATCTTTCCCAATTTAGCAGGCTGGAAAAGAATGTAATCAAATTTGTGTGTAAAGTTGTAACAAAAATTCTTACATATCAAAGCTGTTCAATTCATTGGATGATATATTACCAGGCCCCCTACAGTTTCAAACTGTAGCTGTGGAACTGACTCCATGCATTCCATTAGAAATTGCATGTCATTCTCAAGTTGCTTTATTACATATTCTGGTGGATCCGTCATGTTAGGAACAGCGTTGTAGTACAGAATCATCATATTATTAATTGTGTTTGTGTATGCTTCAGGGATCAAAGTTGGGTCACAGATTTTCTTTCCGACTTTAAATATCGTGTCCATAAATCCCGACAGCCATGCCTTTTCATTAGTCCACTTGAACCGGAAGGTATCCGAGCCTAACGAATTTCGTCTGTTAACGAGGGCCAATTGAAGCAGTTCGTGGTACGACAGTGCCTCCAAGCTTAGGTCCAACTTTATATCTTCCAGGTTGCAGAGGGTTTGAATTTCTAAAACACATTTCAATGTCAAATGTTGGCCAATTCGTAATTTTTGAACAAGCGTAATACATAATTTGAAACTAAACACGTAGCAAATAATTTATAATTTACTTTGTTTGTTCTTTCTCCCCACGAGACCTTCTGCGGCATTTAACTTTCTAAACCCGGTCATTTTGTCTTTATAACATAAGGGGAAATGGGGTATACGGCAGTTTGTTGTGGCTACGTAGAAGACGTTGTGTTCCGTTGAGTAAGGCTTATACAAAATGACACTTAAGCAATTTTCCAGTCCTATACCGCTGGAATCGGACGGCTCATCTAGCAATCGTATAGCAACTTTATGAAAACTGCGAAAAAGTTGTTTGAAGTCTACAGACTACAGTCTATCTTACCCTCGTCCCATTCCAGAGATGGCCATTGTGACAAGTTGCTTAATTGTTTTCCAGAGCTTTCAAACACATATGTTGGTCCAGCAGAACCCATATTGGAACCAGCTTCCATGCTCAGCATCCCTCCAGTCCAAAACGGGATTCTTGGGAAAAGATCTGCGAATCATTGTTTGCTGTTTGTTAGTCAATATTTAAATAAAGTACGTCAAGTACAATAAGAAAGCTCGCTGAATACAAAGAAAAAGTACATAAACAACAAAGAAAAGTACATAAAGTACAACGAGAAAGTACATAATGTACAACGAGAAAGTACATAATGTACAACGA